>QPGU01000641.1:22499-48027 GCA_004135705.1 Alloteropsis semialata | reverse complement strand
CTCCCTGCCGCGTGGGGCCGCGCCGCCCTGGGTCTCGCAGGCCAAGCCGCCCGTGCCCCCAACTCCCGGCCGTGTGGATCTAGGGTTTCGTACAGGAGGTTGGAAAGAGAAGGAAAGGAAACCGAAAAGGGAGGGAGGCGCCGGTCGGCCTTTCACGGGCTCACGGCCGAGCACACTTAGCTTGTTGATCTCGTCAGAGTTTTATATTTGTGCTACTCGATCTTTTTGCTAGATACGGCCGGAGCTGAGTTTAATAGTTGTAGTGTGTCAAAGCTAACATGAAAAGGTTAAATGTTGGGTGTCCTTGGTGCCACGTCCGATGATAGGGCAATGTGGTGTGTCCCCTCCATGCGTCAGATAAAGTTTATCTTGAGATGTAGCCCCGATGATAGGGCAATTGACTAACTTACTGGTAAGCCGGAGATCAGAACTGATGCAGCCCGTCCACCAATGAGCTTCGTCGGTAACTACTACTAGGGTTTTTGGCGTGAAGCCGGGTTGTATTGATTGTGAGGATTATTCTTTACAATGGACGAGGGTTCATATTTATACCCTGGTCATGGAGAGTCCTGATCGGACCAGACTAACTAAATAAGGTAAACTAAACTTAAGATACAACGGGACTCTCATACGCCCTCTGAAAAGGAAATAGTCCCTGAATCTGATACGCCTCCTCCTTAGCCGACGCGTCTCCCTTCTTGCACTCGTCATCGGGTCGGATTCCTGCCTCATCGGACCCCTTTTCGGTAACGGCTTCCTTTTTTGTCGCCTTCGGCCTTGACCAGTCAACGGGTCCACCGCGCAGCCTCATCCTCACCACGCCATCATCTGACCCATTATGTCAGGTGCGAAAATCTGGTGTCAACAATTAGATTTTGAAAAGTATAAAGTGAATATGAAAACTATAGTGCAAACTATACAAACATTTGAATTTTACATTCCGAATTCACATGTGCTATTCCAATGTATGTATGTCGTGGCACATATATGTTTCTACAATTTAATGATCGTTTTTGCAAAATATGTAGTTAAAAGGTGAAGTAATCCCAAGAAATAGGTAGAAATACATTAAGTTCTAAAAGGTATATTATTGCATAGAAGTTATAATTAAAATTACTTTTATGAACAGCCACACTTGACTAAGGTTAAGTCAAGTTTTCATGCAAAAAAACATATAGTTAGGTGCTTAATAAAAGAAAATGAATAATTTCATGTGCTGCAAACACATAAGGAAATGGGTAATTTTCCTGTGAGTTTAGTCTATTTCCCTGTGTGTGCCCAAAAAACCCACAGGGAAATGCGTATTTTCCTATGTGTTTTATGAATTTCCCTGTGCGTTTTATGTAACCCACAGGGAAACTACTCATTTCCCTGTGGCTTTGATTATTTTCTTGTGTGTTTTTTGTAAACTGACAAGAAAAATCAAATTTTCCTGTGGATTTTTATTATTTTCCTGTGTGTTCTTTAGAAACCGACAAGGAAATGACAATTTCCTTGTGTGTGACCCAAAAAATCCACAGGGAAATCGGACACACACAGGAAAATTCCGTTTTCCAGTAGTGCATCACTAAATGAAATTCACTAATAATGTGAAAATCATGACATCAACATTGAAATCATCACACTGATCCATCACATAACAAAATTCATCAAATTCATGAGTTTCTACCGAATTCAAAAAACTCATGACCTTCTAGCAAATTCATCACATAGATCCATCACTAAATGAAATTCACTAATATTGTGGAATTCATGACATCTACATTGAAATCATCACATTGATCCATCACTAAACAAAATTCATCAAATTCTTGACTTTCTACCAAATTCAAAAAATCTAACCATCCAAACAAGTTATCAATTAGAGAAGGGATGAGATACCAACCTTATAGCATACAAGAGACTTGGCAACTTCAAATTTCGGGTTTCACCATGAAAAACTGGGAGAGAAATGGTTCTACCATGAACAAACACCTCTCCTTCAAAATTTGGCCAAATTTTGAAATCAAACAAATGAAACAAGTTACAAAGTAATGAGATGCAAGTTACCAACCACAAAATAAGTGGGTGAGGTCCATACCTTCAAATATGGCAGCTTCCAAGTGAAATTCGGTGAAAAATGTTGAAAAAATGGTGAAAAAAATGGTGCCCCGTCGGGTTGGAGAAGAAGGGGAAGGAGCTTTATACTGTGCAGACCTTCACCAGCGGTTCGTATTACGAACCGCTGGTGAAGGGTACCCTTCACCAGCGGTTCCAATGCCTAGTGGGGCCCGGCGCTTACGAACCGCTGGTGATGGGCCTTCACCAGCGGTTTGGCCAGAACCGCTGGTGAAGGGGGTGCTGGGGATGCTGGTTTTTGTAGTAGTGCATCTTAGCACCAGCATCACCTAATATTTCATTTGCGGCCTGACGCCGTGCAAGTTGTCCATCTTTGTCACTGAAATAAGGAGGGTTACCACCACGATTCGGAAGACGGAACATGCACCAAACAGCATGCTCAGTGACACGGATCTGTTTTCCACCTTCAATATCAAGAGTCATTGTATCTAGATTGAATCTATCCATCAGCCAGATAACCAACTCCCTGTCAATTTTTTCTGCTTTCAAATCCAGGAGTCCACCGAAACCCATGGACTGAATCCTTGCCCTCATATCAGCATTAACAGCAGGAAGGAATTTTCTAAATAAACTAGGGGAGCAACGGATAGAATAATTTCCACTCTTCTTATGATCAACAGAAGTAGGCACAACAGCACATGGAGGAGTCTACAATAGCAAATAACGATAATTAAAACAAACCAGATATTAACTAAAGAATTTGTTTGCACTAACAAATGAACAAAACCAAATTTACCTGAACAACAGCTTGGGTGCAAGATGGACTGCGTTTAGACCGACCCCTCTTGCTAAGTCCAGCAAGATCTGTACCATACCTTTTCGAACCAGCATTACGCCTAGCGTTCCTCCTACAGGAACCATCTTCACCAGTGCGCTCAGCTTGATCGCTATCCATTATGTAACTGGAAATAAAATAAAAAATTAACCTTAGAATGAACAAATGCAAACAGCAAACACAATTGCAACACCAACCAATTGAACATTTGTTGCACAACAGCTAAACAGGCCTAAAAAAATACAATTGCAACCAAAAGCAAACAAACATATTTGCAAACTAACAGCAAACACAATTGCAACACCAGCCAATTGAACATTTGTTGCACAACAGCTAAACAGGGCTTAAAAAATACAATTGCAACCAAAAGCAAACATATTTGCAAACTAACAGCAAACACAATTGCAACACCAGCCAATTCAACATTTGTTGCACAACAGCTAAACAGGGCTAAAAAAATACAATTGCAACCAAAAGCAAACACATTTGCAAACTAACAGTAAACACAATTGCAACACATACCAATTCAACATTTGTTGCACAACAGCTACCAGGGCTAAAAAAATACAATTGCAACCAAAAGCAAACACATTTGCAAACTAACAGTAAACACAATTGCAACACATACCAATTCAACATTTGTTGCACAACAGCTACCAGGGCTAAAAAAAATACAATTGCAACCAAAAGCAAACACATTTGCAAACTAACAGTAAACACAATTGCAACACCAACAAATTGAACATTTGTTGCACAACAGCTACCACGGCTCAAAAAAGCACGGACCACCACCAACCAATTCAACAAATGTTCAACAACGGCTACCAGAGCATTGAACTAAACAATCAACTTGGGATCTACTAAATCGACTAAATTTAACCAGAAAAGACTACAACACCGCAATGAAAAACAAGAACAGCAACCATACGAAACCCTAGGTCTCGATTCGGGGGAAAAATAATGTACGATTGCCACGGCTCGAGCTCGAGAAGAGGGGAATCGATACATACCTCGAGGTAAAGATAAACAACTGGATTTGTAGCACAACGAGACCTTGGAAAGAGCACGGCGCCGCTTGAATCACCAAATGCTCCGCCAAAGAAAACCCCAATGCGCTAGTTCACTTTACGAACCAATTGAACTTGCAGAACAAAACAAGGGAACCCCAATGCTCCAATATCAGGGGACAATCCGCTGAAATGGGAGAAGAAAACCGGCGAGAATCACTCGATCGCACCGAACGCTCGGGGGGAAGGAGAGAGCCGAACGGCGGAAGAAGAGAGAAGAGGACGAGAGAACAGTAACCACAAAACGAAAAATGGAAAACGCGATTTTGTGTGGGCCCACGGACCTGCGCGCGGCGGTTCCGAAATGACTAAAGAAAATGTCGCGGGGAGGGCGGGGTCGGTTGCGGGAAGTCGAGTCGGGCCGGTCGGTTCGGGATTGTTGGGTCGGCCCAGGCGCGCAGTCGGACCTGGGTGCATTTTCTATACGAAATGCACCCAGGTGCATTATAGCAAAACACTATATATATATATATATATATATATATATATATATATATATATATATAATTATTACTCGACTCGTTCCAATCATATATATATATATACCCTAATATTTGCAGAATAGCCTTGTCGGATGACAAGTACGAAACAATTCAATCGCCTGCAGCAGGGACCAGGCTTGGTGTGTATGATCTCTCCTACTTGGGAAAATCAGAGAAAGGGGTCTACTCTGTGCTACTTCATCAGGATGGTGTTAGTTTCCCCCAGTGTCGAGTTTGGTGGCTTAATGATCTTTGCGGTCAGATGGAGTGGGTGTTGAAGAGTGACATCAACCTTCAACCGTTGTTTGAAAGTATTCCTCTTCAATTCGTTGCTGATAAATATAGAAAATCATGGACCATTAACTATAATAACAAGGACAAAGCACCTGCGCAAGACCAACTCGATGAATGGGACTTTGACGATGGTATCGTGCTTGAGACGACCACAGGCATTAAGGCCAATAGACCACGCTGGCGGAGTGGTATGGTTTTCCTCGGATTTCATCCTTACAAAGAGATTGCCTTCTTTTGTAATTCATCAAGAGCCGTATCTTATCATTTGAATACCTCAGAGTTTCAAGAGTTGGGCACCTTACATGTAACGAAAATGGAAAGCTCATTCTCATACACAGCATGCTGGATGGGGGACTTGTTTGAAAACAATTAAGTGGCTTATCAAAGGTTAGCGTACATGCATGGTTTTGTTGGATTCTCTGTTACTTTAATACTTCCCATCATGTTTTCCTTTCGTTTCTAGGCAGCCGCACTCAGCCGCGTGTTAAGAGGCATCAAAGAGATGGGAAAGACTGGTTATATAGTTGGGTGAAGATGACACGACAAAATAACACATTTGCTAAACTTTAGAGATAGTTGGGAACCAACGCATCAAAATCGTTTTTTAACTTGCAAATATAATAATGAATAAAACTGTGCACGCACAGAAATAAGTCCACATAACAACTATGTTGTTCTAAGGGCTTCTTCAGTGGCCAAACTCTCATCCCAGCTGGCGCTTGAAAAACCGATTCAACTAGTAGAGGACCTCGATCTCTCGATGAGAGAGAAATAAACCGATGCATGTTTGAGCATCGATGCATGACAATAAAAATGTCAGAACCTAGCAACCAAAGGACAATAGCTGCACTGCCCACCATAAACTGAGGGTGGGAGGCTTTTTTTTATTCTACATAGGACCCATAATCTATTTTATAATGTGTTAAGTTGATTTATTTATTAGCTTATGGGCCCGTGGTGCTAGATTTGACTGCAGAAAGTTTCTCCGTAGCATGCTCCACTGACATGCATCCAACGAACCAGTGGAGAAGCCCTAAAGTTGAACTGCACCCATATAATTATTAAAGCAAATGCAGTACAAGCTCATTTGGTCAAGGTCCTTAGGCCAGGCCCAACGCTCTAGCTTGGCTGGTGGCCTCGACTTCCACATCAGCTTTCAATCTCCAGGTCATCTCGGACGGTGGCTCCGCAGGGTTGCAGAGTGACCTGCAGAGGCCACTGCTGCTTCGTCTGACAAAGAGCAGAGACTCCTCCTCAGGCATGCGTTGTGGCGAAAAAAATACCATAGCTAATGACAGGCAAGTGGGGGCCAGGTGAATTTGTGGTGGAGAAAAGGAGGTGAGCATCAAAAAGAGATGGAGCCGTGACAGCTTTTTCTGTGGAGTACTTGCCAGGGTCACCATAGATGCAATAATGGTTTGAGAGCTCTGTATACGTGGCCTAGTACCTTTTTACCGAGGCTACCAGCTTCATTAGCCTGCGTTGGGCTTGCCCTTATTGCCCGCTCTGTCATTTGGTCAAGGTCCTTATTGCCCGCTCTGTCCCACTACGTACCTTCTCAATAAACTATTTTGACGCAACAAATCACATTAGCTTCATGAATAAAATCCATAGGCAAAGAAGTTGGGTTACCAGCATTGACAAGTTTAGGGGGGAAAAAGTCTACTTAACCCCTTGACCTATTGATGTTCGTCTACTTAACCCCTTCACCTATAAAACCGGATGTACTACCTCCTAAACTATCCAAAACCATACAAATAACCCCCTTGGGTGGTTTTAGAAGTGGTTTTCCCTAAGGGGCATTACACGTTGGACTTGACATGGCAACAACATGTTTAATAGTCTATTTCACCCTCTAAACTTGTGAGGTTTATGGACATAACCCCCTCAATTATATAGTAGGATACTTAGCCCCCTAGCTCCCGGACTGCTTCTAAACATTTTATTTTTCTGATGTGGAACACTGCATGAATGGAAGATGATGGACATTTGACCCATCCATCTCTCTCTCACACACACACGAAACAAAAGCACATCCCACTAATCTTCTCAGCATTGTTCTAATTCCATGGCAACTCCGCATCAATTTTGCCTCCATTTTTTATTCTTGTTGCCCCGTGATAATATCATGAGTTAGAATTGTGTAGAGATGATTAGTAGAACATCCAACCACATCGTCTCTAATTCGTTGGCAGAGTGCAACAAGAGTGCAAAATGGAGTCAAAGTTGCCACAACATGTAGAATAATATAGAGAAGATCAGTGGGGTGTCCTACGGGTGTGCGTGAGAGAGGAATGCGATCAATGTCATGACTCTTATCATCTATCATGTAGTGCTCCACATAATAAGAGTCCTATGAGGTGATTTAGACGGTATTGAACTTGGGGGGATTAAGTATCATGTTATATAGTTGAGGGGGTCATGTAGATGAACTTTGATAGTTTGGGGGTGAAATAGACTTTTAAACATATTGTTGCCACGTCACATCCACGTGCAATACCACGTAGGCAAAACCACTTCTGAAAACCACCCTAGAGGGTTATTTGCATGGTTTTAGATAGTTCAAGGGGTAGAATATCTGGTTTTATAGGTGAGGGGGTTTTACGAACATCAATGGGTCAGAGGGTTAAGTAGACTTTTTCCTTAGTGGGGGCTAAATACCAACAACAAAGTAGAACGAGCTCTACCACCAGCCAAACAAAAGTTCCCAAGGAAGTAGCCGGCCACGGCAGCAAAAAGTTAACAAAACACGACATGATGAGGATCAGAATGCCCGCTTATTAGACAGCCTCATCTAGGTGCCCGTAGGCTTGCGAGTGTAACGTCCCGACCCCTCGGGTCTGGACCCGCTTATGCCTGGCAGCCCTCTAGGACCTCAATAACCCCCTCACAGACCAACACAGGTCTTTTCTGCGCACTTTGTCCTCACTCATGCGTACCCGAAAAGAATTTCCCGGTCGGTCACCCATCCTCAAATTGCTCCAGGCCAAGCACGCTTAACCTCAGAGTTCTTTGGAGATGAGCTTCCGAAAAAAAAGTTGCAACTTGTTGGTACGAGTATTCTATCAATCCTATTAAGCCTCGTTCAAAAAAAAAACCGTTCGTTCAAAAATCCTATTAAGCCATGGGCCAGGATGTCACAGCGAGATGTTTTCAATCAACTTGAGCACCGTTGGTTCCTCCTTCAGTTTCACTAGGCTTCCAGTAGATCGGCAACGACAGCGTCCGATGCGCCAGCGCCATCGTCGAGATTTTCCCTTCAAAGACCACGTTGTTTCTTGTTTTCCACAGTGTTCACATCACACTTCAGAAAGAAACAGAAGAGTTGATCTTCTCTTACCCCTCAGCCCCCTCCATCAGCCCATCTACTAAATCTTCACACAAAAATGGTGTCTCCGACCAGTTCATGTTCTTTCTGATAAAGGTACTGAAAATAGTATGCGATCAATGGTTTCTATCTCTCCGCACAACTTACACGCTTTAATTAGCACCTGATTATTTCCTTTTCTTCAGTTGTAAAGCTTAAAAAATTGGCCGCCACTATGCATGACCGAACCCTGCAGGACCAAGAATGAAGCTTCCAACACACTGCCCATGTATGAATATGTGCATGACAAAATCACAAGTAACTAGTGTTGTGTGGATTAGTGAGCTTATTTAAGACATTATCTACTTATCTATGGTGACATTCGCCTATGCATTATATATGGTTGTAACCATTGTGTCGAGTTGGATGGTTAGAGTGGTTATGTGTGGTTGTGTTTGATGTCACCATGATACGATTTTACCCTCTCTCTCTCTCTCGTTAATATGAAAGTGTACTCTGAGGCTGGCCGGTTAGCTAGCTAGTGTCATGTATGATGCATGATATATGTAAACAACAAAAAGGAATTAGGCCCACGACGCACATCTCTGGCACGTCGTAACCGCAACAGAATTGAAAAACACCAGATGGAGATGGAGATGCATGCCAGGTGCGTGCGATCAGGACGAGCCAAAATAGGCAGAGGCAGACCAGCCGTGAAGAACGTAACAACCATGTACATCCTCCGATCCACATATATCGATATCGATCGATCCCGGTCCTCGATATATCGGATCGAAAACACAGGCGGTAGGGTTCGCCCGCCGCCTACTGTACTACTGCAGCTAGCCTCCATCCGATCCGGCAACAATACAATGCAAAGCAACAACCAGCAGCAGGAGGACGATGATGATGGTGGTGGATCGATATCATCGGCGGCGGCGGCGGCGGTGCTGCTGCTGCTGCCTGACGACATGCTCGCCGACATCCTCCGCCGCCTCCCGCCTAGCAGCCTTGCCGCGTCACGCTGCGTCCGCAAGCAATGGTGCTCCATCATCGACGCTCGACGTCTGCTCCGCGTCCACCTCCTCCCTCTCCAGCTGGACGGCTTCTTCTGCAACCCCAGCCACCTGGAAGCCCGCCCGTGTTTCTTCGCACCCCCATCCACGACCACCGGTTGCCTCGACGACATCTCCCACAGCCTCAAAGAGCTCCCCTATATGAGCATCGCCGACCAATGTAATGGTCTGCTTCTACTTGATCAGTACATGGTGGGCCAACTTGCCACTTGACTTGCCACCACCATCATCGTCACCACCATCATTCACCTGCTCTTACCTTGTCTACGATCCCATGGTGTCGCCGCAGCACTACCAGGTATTTCACATCCCCATGTTATATACCACCGCCGGCGACGGCAGCGACGATCTATCAGCAGCAGCAGCAGAGTACTGGCCGCCGTCGCCATACACAGTGCACGTCTTCTCCTCGAGGGAATGGAGGTGGGAGGAGAGGTCCTTTATCCGCCAAGGGGATCCTGCCGGAACCATTGCCGATATCACCATATGTCCATATCACCCTCCGACAACAGCCCCCGCGACCAGGGCGTCTATTTCCGGGGAGCACTATATGTGCGTTGTCGAAACGATTCTGTTATCAGGTATGTATGTACGTATAGACACTATATATACTATGGCCTCCTCCATTATGCATCTAATATATTAATTAATGATCATCATATATATCTTCAATTTAATTTGCAGAATAGCCTTGTCGGATGACAAGTACCAAATGATTAAATCGCCTGTAGCAAGGACCAGACTTGGCGACTATGATCTCTCTTACTTGGGAAAATCAGAGAAAGGGGTCTACTCCACGCTACTCCGCCAGGATGGTGTTAGTTGCCCGCAATGTCGAGTTTGGTGGCTTAATGAACTTTGCGGTCAGATGGAGTGGGTGTTGAAGACTAACATCAACCTTCAAGCGCTATTTGAAAATATTCCTCCTCAATTTGCTAGCAAACCATGGACTGTTAACTGTTATAATAAAAAGGATGAAGCACCTGCTGCGCAAGACCAACAACTCCATGAATGGGACTTCGAAGATGGTATCGTCCTAGAGACGACCACAGATAATAAGGCCACTAGAACAAACTGGGAGTATGGTATGGTTTTCATTGGATTTCATCCTTACAAAGAGATTGCCTTCTTTGAAGTATCATCAACAGCCGTAACTTATCATTTGAATACCTTAAAGGTTCAACAGTTGGGCACCTTAGATGTACCGGACATGGAAAGATCATTCCCATACACGGCATGCTGGATGGAGGACTTGTTTGAAAACAATTAAGTGGCTTATCCAAGGTTAACGTACGCGCATGGTTTTGTAACATCCATCTTAGACGTTGGATTCTCTGTTACTTTAATAATCCATACATGCAAGTTATTGATTCGGGCTTGCTATAATAAAGATCAGAGTTGCCTCTCTAATTTTATTTTCATTATCTCCTCATCATGTTTCCTTTCATTTCTAAATGGCCGCACTCATCAGCCGCGTATTAAGAGGCACCAAAGAGATATGAAAGACTGGTTATATAGTTGGGTGAACATAATAACATGATAAAACAACACATTTGCTAAACTTTAGAGATAGTTAGGAACCAACACATCAAAGTCGTTTGATTCGTTAATGAATCAAACTATGGACGCATAAAAACAAGTCCACATAACAAATATATGCCGTTTTAAAGTTGAACTGAACTATAGAATATCATCGCCAAGGTTGCCACGCTCAGAGGGAAGCTGCATTTCACCTCCGTCGAATCAGGACGACGGGAGAAGATTTGCGTTGTCGACCTGGATTTCCCCTACTATCCTGCCGATGATGATCAATGCCGTCCTCGTCCTCCCACCGCGGAGTTTCACAAGTTGGATGTCGTCCCCGACCTCGGCATCAAGTTCCCTCAAGACATATCACTAGAAGAAAAACCACCTTCGGTTCCCCCCTTTAGTCCCGGCCATATTTGGCACCGGGACTAAAGGCGGGACTAAAGGGAGCTTTAGTCCCGGGTCCAATTGAGGGGGGGCCGGGGGGGGGGGGCCTTTAGTCCCGGTTGGTGGCTCCAACCGGGACTAAAGGGGGGCTTTTAGTCCCGGCTGGAGCCACCAGCCGGGACTAAAGGGTGGCGCGCCCTTTAGTCCCGGCTGGTGGCTCCAGCCGGGACTAAAGGGGACCTTTTAGTCCGGGTTGGAGCCACCAACCCGGACTAAAAGGTCCTACAAATATCCTCTTCCTCCCCTAGCCCGGTCGAGCCATGAACACAGAGCTCGTTCATGGCGCCGGCCGGAGCTAGGGGGAGGTCATGCCCTTTTTTTTCTTGGATTTTGTTGATTTAGCTCTTTCAAGTGGTCTAAAAGGAGCATATCTTCATCCTCTCATCTTTCACGGTTAGTATTTCTTGTTTCATCCTTTATACATAGAGAAATTTGAGTTTTAGTGGAATGGAGAGATGAGGGAGTTTTTTTTAGCACAATTTAATTTTTAATTTATATTTATACTTTAGTTATTTATCCTAATTCATATTTATACTTTAGTTAATTACTTAGTTCATATTTATACTTTAGTTAAATCATATTGATACTTTAGTTATTTATCCTAATTCATATTTATACTTTAGTTAATTCATATTGATACTTTAGTTAATTCATATTTATACTTTAGTTAATTACTTAGTTCATATTTATACTTTAGTTAAATCATATTGATACTTTAGTTATTTATCCTAATTCATATTTATACTTTAGTTAATTCATATTTTTACTTTAGTTAATTAGTTAATTCATATTTATACTTTAGTTAATTCATATTGATACTTTAGATAATTCATATTTATACTTTAGTTAATTCATATTGATACTTTAGATAATTCATATTTATACTTTAGTTAATTACTTAGTTCATATTTATACTTTAGTTAAAACATATTGATACTTTAGTTATTTATCCTAATTCATATTTATACTTTAGTTAATTCATATTTTTACTTTAGTTAATTACTTAGATCATATTTATACTTTAGTTAAATCATATTGGTACTTTAGTTATTTATCCTAATTCATATTTATACTTTAGTTAATTCATATTTTTACTTTAGTTAATTACTTAGATCATATTTATACTTTAGTTAAATCATATTGATACTTTAGGTAATTGCTAGTTAGTTTAGGCCCTGTTTAATTCAGCAAGATAAGTTTAGAAAATTTACTGTAGCAAAACTAAATCGAAGATTAGAAGGGCTAAACATGATCTAATTATAAAACTAATTACACGGATGGACGGGAAATTGCGAGACGAATCTATTAAGCCTAATTAATCCGTCATTAATCCTCGTTCAATACCCTTAATTAGTGTCCTAATATTTGATGTGATGGGATGAATAGGGAAAACTTATGGAAATTTGTTAGTGATAAGTGATTTAGGATGGTAATTTTCATTTATTGCTTAGTGAAATAGGATGGTAATTTTCATTTATTGCTTAGTGAATTAGGATGGTAATTTTCATTTATTTCAAAAATAACTTACTATTTGTACTACTTATAAAAAATTGCCTAAACTTGCAGATGGACGGGCAATGGATGTATAACGCCGACAGACGTTCAAGTGACTTCTTTCAAGGCATACATCATTTTCTAGATGTGGCAGAGCAAAACAAGAAAAACGGTTTCATGAGTTGCCCCTGCGGGCTCTGCAAGAACCAGAAGGAGCACAGTTCAAGAAAGGTCATTCATAGCCACTTGATTAAACATGGTTTCATGCCTGGCTACAGTTGTTGGACCAGCCACGGAGAAATAGGTGTTATAATGGAAGACGGTGAAGATGAGATTGATGACAACATTCTCGGATTTGCTGAATACCCTGCATTTCCTGTACTACAATGGGTGATGCTGAGGAAGAGGATGGAGAAGATGCACCTGCAGATGATCTTGGTCAGATGTTGCAAAATGCAAAGGACACAAGCGAAACTGAGAAGGAGAGGTTGAAGTTCCAGCGCATGTTAGAGGACCATCGCAAACCTTTGTACCCGGGTTGCGAAGAGGGACTCAAAAAACTCGGGAGCACATTGGATTTGCTGCAATGGAAGGCCAAAAATGGTGTATCAGACAAGGGCTTTGGTGATTACGGATGGCATGAATCTTTTTGGTGAAATGAGCAGTAGCCATAGCACTTGGCCCGTGACTTTGTGTATGTACAATCTTCCTCCATGGCTCTGCATGAAGAGGAAATTCATGATGATGCCTGTTCTCATACAAGGCCCGAAGCAACCAGGTAACGACATTGACGTGTATCTCAGGCCATTGGTTGAGGAACTTTTATAGCTGTGGGGTGAAAACGGTGTACGTATGTGGGATGAGCACAAACAAGAGGAATTTGACCTACGAGCATTGCTGTTTGTAACCATCAATGACTGGCCGGCTCTTAGTAACCTATCAGGACAGACAAACAAGGGATATAAGGCATGCACGCATTGTTTAAATGATACTGAAAGCATTTATTTGAAACAATGTCGCAAGGTTGTGTACATGGGCCATTGTTGATGGCTTCCAATCAATTATCCGCTAAGAAAGAAAGGCAAGCATTTCAAAGGAGAGGCAGATCGTCGTCCCAAGCCTATGCATCGTGATGGAAAGTATGTGACGGTCCAAGATCCATGGGAGTCCTCATGGGCTATGGGCCTGCTAAGGAATTGGGCCGGCAACTCTGACAAGATACAAGGAAGAGGCGTACAGCTTAAGAAAACTAGTCGGCTACTGGGAAACAACCCGGCCTACTCATGTTAGGACTCTGTGTATTGTATCCGACTAGGAGTTTGTCTTTCTTGCCTTGTAGACCCTGTCTCCCGAGTATATAAGGTGAGGCAGGGACCCTTTGTAGAAATCATAACCATCAATACGAGAAGATCCACCATACAGGACGTAGGGTATTACGCTCTCTACTCGAGGCGGCCTGAACCTGTCTAAATCGTCTCGTGTTCACCATCGTGCTTCTGGTTCCGGCGAGGCCCTCACGAACAACTCGACTACTTTGGGATACCCTATAGTAGGCTAGCCGGTATAAAAAACCGACAGCTGGCGCGCCAGGTAGGGGCTCTCGTCGAGAATCATACAGCAAGCTCGATGGCACCAGTCATCATCAACGGCGGCGTGGCGTTCGAAAAGGGCGCCACCTTCGTCTTTGGCTTGTGGGTCTGCACGGCGGACGGCGAGGGCAACTTCGATCGCATCCTCAAGTCACCGACTCCGGAGAAACTCGTCGACAAGCTCGACGGGATCGCGCCCTCGGGTCCGAATTCAACTCGGGTAACCTTGGGTTCGAACTCAACTCGAACTCAGACTCCTAGCTCGACTCCAACTCGGGCTGGAAAGACTTCAAAGCGGACCAAGCGGTCCGAGCTGGTTTTTCAACCATCGGTCACGCCAAAATCCGCCAATTCAAAAATCCAGAAGAGAAGGAGCTCGGCCACTGCTAAGCGCGAGGCCGACACCCCGAGCCAATTCCCCTTTGGACTCGCGGGCACCACCTCCGTTTTCCAGGCGGCATCTTCAGAACAACTCCGATCTCTGGTCGAATTCGACGAACTCCCTCTCAACGGGAAACAAGTCGGACTCGTCATCACTTCAACCCCTGAAGGACGATTCGTTCATTGGCTGGGACGCAAGCCAAAGCTTGGAGCAACATCACAGGAGGACCTGGACATATCTCGCATCATCGTGTACATTGATCCACTCCCGTATCAACACGGGCAACCTCTGAACTCTTCAAGCAGCCGCGGATCAACTGTCCCAGTAACTTCAAGCACAGGAAGCTACTCACCAGGGCGACAGGCCATGGTGATCATAGGCCAAGAACCAGAAGTCTCCAACGATGAGCCAACTGTGGATAACGAAGCTGAAGCTGACCGCAACCGACGCAGGGAGCGAAATGCTGCTCGCGCAGATCGTCGCCGCCGCGCTGGTCGCAGACTTCCTCCACAGAACCTCAACGCCCAGTTCATGCAAGTCGCCGGGCAAGATGTCTATACCAACGCCGCAGCCAACATCATGGCTGTCGCGGCAGAATTGGGACAGATGGCCCAAACTCCAGAAATCCTGAGGATGAAGACCATGCTCGAGACAGCGGACGTCCAGCACGACACAATCAACCCGGCGAGGACCATCACCAGAGCACCAAGCCGTCAAGCAAGCAGCCGACCCCCTGAAGCTGGTAATCGCGGCAACCAGTCCCACGACCCGAGCAGACGCGAACACGACGGAGGCATAGTACTCGGCGGCGTAGGTCGCAACCACGACGCCGGGCCCAGCCACCACGTTGCTCAGCAGAGTCACATCGGCGGGCGCGATGGCAACAGGGACAGGGACGTACATCACGGCAACCGTGATGACAACAGGGATCTGCGAGACCACTTGCGGAACAGAGACGCTCGCACTATCATCCCAGCACGGGCCCGTGATCGCGAAGAAGACGAACGAAGGCGGCGCCAGGAGTACGACCAGGTCTACGGACCACCAGGTCGGGGTTACCACAACCTTGACAAATATGAAGGGTTCCCAGTCTTTTCAGACCGCATCCGCGCTACTTCATGGCCCGACAAGTTCAAACCGGCTCATATCGAACGATATGACGGGAAGCGGGATCCTGAGCAGTGGCTCCGCATCTACTACTCGGCGATCAAGGCGGCAAGGGGCAACACTGACACCATGTGTACCTATCTTCCAGTAGTCCTTGACCAGGCTCCCCTGACCTGGTTAGAGGGGCTGGAGAAAGGCTCCATTGACTCCTGGGATGAGCTCTGCAAGATTTTTATCAACAACTTCCAGGGTTCATGGCAGAAGCCGGGTACTCGCTTTGATCTAGCCCAGTGCAAACAAGGTCAGAACGAGTACTTGCGCAGCTACAACCGACGATTCTGGGAGAAACGCTCAACATGTGTGGGCCTAAGCGACCAAGACGTCATCGACTGCTTCCACGGCGGCCTCACAGACCCCACGCTACATCTTGACTTTGGGAGAAATAGGCCAAAAACGCTGGAGCAGATGCGCGAGCTTATCGGTCGCTGAGCTGACGCTGAAGACTTGCAGCAAGAAAGGTTCAACCGAAACAAGTCGTGAGGAGATCGCAACAACAACAACGACCGCAACAAGGGCAAGCAAGTCGAGAATAGCGGAAAACGTGACTTCAGCGACAAGAAACGCAAGCCCGAAGACGCCGTCAACGTTGCTGAAAAGAACCCCTCCCGCAGGAAGTTCGAAAAACTACTCGACAAACAATGTCCTTTCCATCCAAAAGACAAGCACTCAAGCAGGGACTGCTACAGCCTCAAGAAGGCGTTCACTGCTGAGGGCGCTCCCAAACCCAACAAACCGGACGACAAAGGAAACGAGGGTGACAAAGACACTGGCTATCAACAAGCCGACAAGGTCGTCAATGTCATCTTCGGGGGAATTTCTCAGTCAGAATCAAAACGCAAGCAAAAGCTTATCCAACGCGAGATTGCTTGCATTGAGCCTGCCATTCCCACCTTCCTGAAGTGGTCAGAAGTCCCGATCAGCTTCTCCCGTGACGACCAATGGACCAACATCAAGAACCCGGGGCGGTACCCTCTGGTACTCAACCCTGTGGTAGCTGGCGTGCGACTCACCAGGACATTGATCGACGGCGGAAGCGGACTCAACATCCTGTTCGCCAAGACTCTGAAGAAGATGGGCTTAGACATCACCAACCTGCTCAAGCCCACCGATTCACCATTCTACGGCATCGTTCCTGGCAACGCTGCCGTGCCCCTCGGTCAGGTGTCACTGCCGGTTACATTTGGTACTGAGGCCAATTACAGGACCGAGTACATCACTTTCGAGGTCGCTGACTTCGAATCTTCGTACCGCGCGATCCTGGGAAGACTTGCTCTGGCGAAATTCATGGCGATTCCACACTACATCTACCTCGTCTTGAAGATGCCAGGCCTTAAGGGGATTATATCCCTCAAGGGCGACTTGAAGACCTCCTACGATTGTGACACCGAGGCAGTGACGATTGCTGCAGGCATGCAGCAACCGAGCCAGGCAGCAATCGTAGCAGCTATGGCGAAACAACTCGGCAAGGCAGAGTTGGACATCCCAACGAAAAAGCCAGCCGCATCAACCATGAAGCCCTCCCAGGAAGTTCCAATTAAGGCAATTGACCTAGAGACGGGCGACCCCTCCAAGACAGCGCTGATCGGCGCTGACCTGTCTATCAAATAGGAAAACGCGCTCACCAGCTTCTTACGGGACAACCGCGACATCTTTGCATGGAAGCCATCTGACATGCCGGGAGTCCCAAGGGAGTTGGCTGAGCACAAACTAAATGTCGATCCTGCTGCAAAACCGAAGAGACAACGTCTGCGACGCTTTGCCCAGGACAAGAAGGAAGCTATCCGATCGGAGCTGGCAAAACTATTGGCAGCCGGGTTCATTAAAGAGGTGTTCCACCCTGACTGGCTCGCTAATCCTGTTCTGGTACGAAAGAAGAACAACAATAAGTGGAGGATGTGTGTCGACTACACCGACCTGAACAAACATTGCCCAAAGGATCCTTTCGGGCTACCCCGCATTGATCAGGTGGTAGATTCCACAGCTGGCTGCTCTCTACTCTGTTTCCTCGACTGCTATTCAGGCTACCATCAGATAAGCCTGCATGAAGACGACCAGATCAAGACAGCGTTCATCACTCCGTTCGGCGCCTACTGCTACACCACAATGTCCTTCGGACTCAAGAACGCAGGGGCAACATATCAGCGCGCAATTCAGAGTTGTTTAAAGGCTCAAATAGGCAGCAATGTTGAAGTCTACGTTGATGATGTCGTCGTGAAGACAAAGAACCTGGACAGCCTCATTGATGACCTGTCCGAGACCTTTGCACATCTCAGGGAATTCCAGTGGAAGCTCAACCCTACCAAGTGTGTGTTTGGCGTGCCCGCTGGAAAGTTGCTGGGCTTCATAGTCAGCCACCGGGGAATTGAGGCCAATCCCGAGAAAATCACCGCCATTACGTCCATGATGCCTCCAAAATCCCTCAAAGATGTCCAGAAGCTGACTGGATGCATGGCGGCACTCAACAGATTCATCTCAAGACTGGGTGACAGAGGACTACCTTTCTTCAAGCTCCTAAAGAAGCAAGACAAGTTCGTATGGACTGCAGAAGCGAACGCGGCGTTTGAAGACCTCAAGAAATTCCTCCAGTCACCACTAGTTCTGACTGCCCCAGCTGATCAGGAACCACTGCTCCTCTACATTGCAGCAACAACTCATGTCGTGAGCACTGCAATTGTGGTCGAGCGGGAGGAACCTGGCCATGTATACAAAGTACAGCGGCCAGTCTACTTCATCAGCGAGGTGCTTTCAGAATCAAAATCACCTCTTTCCCAATTGGCGACATCCTCCACAACCGGGACGCGACAGGGCGAATCTCCAAAAATGGACAGAAATACAACACGCAGTGCCAACAGAACCAATCGAGCACTGGATCATGTACTTTGACGGATCAATGAAGCTTGAAGGAGCTGGCGCAGGAGTACTATTCATATCTCCGAAAGGGGATCAACTCAAGTACGTGCTCCAGATCCTCTGGAAAGCCACCAACAATGAAGCCGAGTATGAAGCTCTTCTGCACGGGCTATGCCTGGCTGCTTCCCTTGGCATCGAGCACATGGTGGTCTACGGTGATTCCTCGGTAGTCATCAACCAGGTTAACAAAGACTGGGACTGCACCAAGGAGAACATGGATGCATACTGCGTGGAGGTTCGCAAACTCGAGAAGCACTTCCACGGGCTCGAATTTCATCACGTCCTTAGGGACAACAACATGGCTGCTGATGCACTTTCCAAGCTGGGTTCCACCGAGCGCAAGTACCGGGTGGCATTTTCGTCCATGAGCTGATACAACCATCCATCCAGGAGCAGGAAGTACAGCCTACTACAACACCCCCTCATCAGCAAGTCATGGTGATTACACCCGAGTGGACAAAGCCCTTCATCAAGTACATCCTACACCAGACAGAGCCCGAAGATAAGGTGGAAGCAGAGCAAGTCATCAGGCGAAGCAAGCACTACGTGGTCGTTGGCTCCACCCTCTTTCGACGTGGCACATCATCTGGAGTCTTGATGAAGTGGGTCTCTCCAGAAGTCGGACGGGAGATCCTTGAAGACATCCACGGAGGAATCTGTGGCAACCATGCTGCTCACCGCATGATCATCGGCAAGGCCTTCCGGTCCGGGTACTATTGGCCATCTGCTGTGGCCGATGCAGAAGAAGTTGTGAAGACTTGCCAGGGCTGCCAATTCTTTGCCCGGCAAGCTCATGTCCCCGCAACAGTCCTCAACACCATACCGCTCTCTTGGCCCTTTGCATGCTGGGGGCTTGATATGGTGGGACCACTCAAGACTGCGCCAGAAGGTTTCAAATATCTCTACGTGGCGATCGACAAATTCACCAAGTGGATTGAAGTCAAGCCGTTAGTCAACGCTACAGCAGCAAAGGCGGCCGAGTTCATCCAAGACATCGCTCATCGCTTCGGCGTTCCAAATCGCATCATCACTGATCTTGGCTCAGAATTCACTGGAAGCGAGTTCTTTGATTTCTGCGACAATCTGGACATTGAAGTTCGCTATGCATCGGTGGCGCACCCACGCACCAATGGACAAGTTGAGAGGGCTAACGGCCTCATCCTTCAGGGACTCAAGCCAAGGCTCTATGAACCACTCAAAAAGTACGGCGGCAAGTGGGTGCAAGAACTGCCAGCCGTGGTATGGGGGCTCAGAACCCAGCTCAGCCGCGCGATGGGGCAGTCACCCTTTTTTCTGGTCTACGGCTCAGAAGCGGTACTCCCGGTGGACATCGAGTACAACGCTCCAAGAATTCAAAACTACTCGGAGGAAGCAGCAGAGCAAAGTAGAGCAGAAGACGTGGACATGCTAGAAGAGGCGAGGCTAACCACGTTGATCCGGACAACTAAGTACCAGCAAGACCTCAGGAGGTATCATGACCAAAACGTCCAAATACGGTCGTTCAACATTGGCGATCTGGTCCTCCGGAGAATTCAGAGCACTAAGGATCAGCACAAGTTATCCTCACCTTGGGAAGGTCCGTTCATAGTGTCCAGGGTTATCGGCTCGGGTACTTATCAGCTACAACGGGAAGACGAAACAGAGGTGCCCAATGCGTGGAACATTGAGCACTTGCGGCGTTTTTACCCTTGAAGCAGTTATTAGAAGTTTTCTTCAGAGATAATTTAGATTCAATAAAGTCAGTCCTTTCAATGTACTGATGTCGGCTTTTTTGGCCAAACAATAATAAAGTGTCTACATTCCATAATTTTCAAGCTTGGAGTTCGGATACCTTTCAAAGAACTTTGAATCATGCCGGGTTGTTTAAAAACAATCCAGAAAAGGCTACATTCAAAAGCCATCTACCTTCTGTTTCACACAGAAGGATCGGGCACCCTCATTGAATCTAGCTGGGTTGTTCAAAAATAACCTAGAAAGGCTACATTCAAAAACGCCATCTACTTTCTGTTTCACACAGAAGGATCGGGCACACATCAACAGATAAGTATACTCTTGTTGACAAAACATTAGTATTTACATCTGATCAAGTTCATTACAAAGGTCTTTCTTACATAAACAAGAAAACCTAGAACTTGAGACGGGAAACTATCTTCTCTGTCGTCTCCTTCTCCTCTTCTATGTAGGCATCATACATACTCTGGGTACATGCCGGGTTGATTCGACCTTCCGTGATGCTCAAGGGCTGCGTTGGAAACCAGGACCGGACAAGCCCGAGTACTTGTCTAGTACATGATCGGGCGACCCGCTGGCAATATGATCGCACCTGCCCAGGAGTTGCTCGGAGTTGATCAAGGAGAGGAGGAGCAGCACTGCCTGCGGGTACTTTGGCATATACGTTGACCAGCGGAAGGGCAGCCTCTTTCCAGGATTCAATTTCTGCTCCACGACGATTAACTTCCACGTGAAGCGTCTGGATTTCCTCGTCCTGATTGCGGATCTTGGTCATATCCCGGATAAGCTGTGCATCGGCGTGCTGGCGCATTTTCTGCTCTTCAGCAAGATCTGCCATGCATTCTTTCTCCTGCTGCTCGGCCTGATTTGTGTGCTCCTGTTCCCGATAAAAGCGATTCTTCATGTCGGCCGCTTCGGCCTTCAGAGCTTCTATGCGCTTTTCACTCTCTGCAAATCAAATAGATCATATTTATCATATGACTCTATGGTATTAATAGGGAGAAGTACTCGGCGGCATACCTGAGAGTTTCTGTCTAAGAGATTTGTTCCTCTCGTTGACATCATCTCGCTGGTCTTGATACAAGTTAATCTTCTTGTATGCATCATCCAGCCAGAGGAGCAGCAACGCACGCTCTTCATCCCATGCCTTTCGTCCTTTGGCCAAGTTGTCTTTGGCTTTTTCAACCTGGGCAATGGACGTGCTGGTCCTGCGGAGCATCTCAAATTTCTGATGCGACCGCACGAGGATGCTCTGTTCCACAAAACAAGGCGGCAGAGTTGATCAGCATTAAAACTAAAGGAGATAAGTGCCTTACAGTATTGATTTACTAAATTACTTACCTCTGTGAGCTTGGTAAACTGTTTTTGCAGCTCCATAGCCTTTTCCAAATCTTCTTGGTCAACTTGTGAGTTGAACAGGAAGGCGTTGTCATCTTCACTTGGATTTACACCAGGAGTTCCGGTGTACACCTGGAACGGTTCTGGCGTCGGCTCTCGGGGCGTCTTCCTCTCGCGGATGATCTCTTCAATTGTTCCCACTGCCACTAGTCCAGCAGCTGCGTCAAGCTCCTCAGTACTAAGTTTCACCATCCTAGTACTTTCTGCTGCCTTAGGCCACACCTTAGGAGCAGAAGTACCCAGAGCGGCTTGCTCTGGTACTTTGGAGGATGATGATCCGACGGCGCTTGGATCTTGCGGGCGGGGTTGCGAAGATGTCCGGGGGCTCGATGGACGTCCTACTTCCGCCTCCTTTTTGTGAAGGTCCACGGACGGGTTACCCTCCGGGTTCTTTGGAGAATCCGGGGACGGAGGAGTAGGCGGCCGGCTGAATCCATTTAGAAGATTACAAGAAGTCATTTTGTTGAAAGCAGTCCGACAAAACAAGTGATGCTGATCAACACAATAGTTTGTTTACCTGGCGAACTCCATGTCAAACTCTGGATCATCTACTTCAAAGTTAATGTTCCCAGATTGGACATCCTTTGGGGAATGCGCCTCTTCTTGTTGGACGGGTTCGTTTTCTTCTGTTGGCTGCATACATGAATTCAGATCAGAACAAAGGAACCCGGCACAAGTCAAGAGGAAGATTTTCAAGACATACCTTGGGGGCAGACGGTTGAAGCGGGATTCCCATAGGAATTTCAACATTTGTCTCCACTTCAGGAACCTGCTTTTCAACAAAAACAGCGTCTGCAGGCTTCTTCACTGAAGGAGACACCTTCTTCCGCAAGGCTCTCTTCTTCTTCGGGACCTGCGGATTCTCCACATCCTCGGAGCTGGACCTTTTCAGACCTGATCCTCCTTGCCCGAGTATCTTGTCGGGAGGTGGTCAGGGCGCGTCATCATCCGAAGAGGATCCATCTTCCAGTATCACCTGGTCTAATTCTTGGGATGCCTTCTTCTTCCCTTTCCCTGAGCTTTCAGCAGTTTGTGCGGGAGGGGGGACTCTGGCAACCCGGATTGGTTTTCTGCTACTTCCGGCGATGTGGAAGCAAATCTGGTTCGTAATCCCTGACATTGGGTACAAAGGAAATTAATCAGTTTTCAGGAAGCAATATGGTGAATATCAAACAATGGCCGGGTTGTTTTCTAACTTACCGCTGGTGGAGGATGACTGGCCGAGAACTCGGGCACCCGGCGTGGGAGCTCTTGAGCGTCCATGAACAGAGCCTGGACGCGAACTGCAACTTCATCTGCCGATAAATCTTTGGTGGAGACCCTGGTTGGGTCATTGGAGCTGGTGAATTCGTAGCCAGCGTGCACCCTCTTCTGGTAGGGTTGTACGCGGTGGCGTAGGAATGAACTTGCAATGCCGACAGCGGTCAGACCTCTCTCCTTCAGGTTGGCAATCATCTTTAGCAGACTGGAGATCCCGTCAACCTTATTTCTGTCAAGGGCTTCATTCCAGGACCCTTGCTGACGAGGCAGGTGTCCCGAGTGCTTGGAGAGTCTTGGGTGCTGGTTCTCCACATAGAACCATTTATCCCCCCAATCTTTGATGGAGTCATTCATCTTAAAATCAAAATACACAGACTTCATCCCCTGACGAAGCTGGATTTCGGCTCCGCCGACTACTTTGTCAGGCGTCGACTTGACGCGGAAGAGAAGGCAGAACAGATTGAAATGGGGATCTATTCCTAGGAAGGCTTCGTAGAGGTGGATGAAGAGAGAAATTTGAAGCATGGAGTTGGGGTTGAGGTGAATCAACTCTAACTTATAGAAAGCAAGGAGGCCATGGAGGAAATCATGAGTAGGCAGGGCGAATCCTCGCTCATAAAAGGCAGCAAAAACTACAATCTCATGAATTTCTTCAAATGGCCAAGGCTTACCGGCATCGGTGCGCCAACAGGAGATTGACTTCTCCAGAAGATAGCCTTGGTCCACAAGACCCTGCACCAGTTCATCTGACGCCTTGGATGGCTTCCAGACGAGGGCCTGTGCAGGGGCGTTCTTGAACAGCGGCATGTCCGCCGATGAGACCTTGAATTTCTTCTTGCCTACTGCGGACTTGTTCTCTGAAGGATTGCTGGAGGCTAGCTTTCGACCCATCTTGCCAGACGAGATCTTGGGAATGATTCTCGGTCGCGGCGGGAGTGGATTGGGGGCTTGCGTGGGCGCGGAGGAATTTGAGAATTTTAGTTGTGAAAGCGACGGCGGTGTGGAGGGGAAGACGACCGGTTGACCCTCTGTCTTATAAAGATTGCAGTGGTAACCCTAGGTGTATTTCTTGAAACCCGTTTTCACTGAAACGCCAACACTTGTGTATTCGCGGTTTGTTACCAGATGCGCATTTGTGAGGCAATTTCTACGCAAGCAAAGTATTTCACGAAGTATTTTCATACTCGGGGGCTGATGCTTAATGGAGTGATTTTTCCACATCAAAGAATATACTTATTTCTTCAAAAGTCTTCAAGCTTCTTGTTATCTGCTTTAAGCTTGGGGGCTGGGGGGGAAATAGTATATTTCTTTTGAAAAGTTTTTTCATTGAAGACCCTGGAATTGTTTTTAATCCTTGAAAACATTTCTAGGCTCGGGGGCTAGACCCATAATGGGTCCATCTTTTTTCAAAAGCTGGACACCATTATAGTAAATGGGGAAGTTTTTGCATCACTCTTGATAGTACGGCATACCTATACTCAAGACGTAAGATAGATCATAATTCAACTACTTGAGCTTGTATGTCAATGATCATGCCAATACTTGATCAATCACTTCTTTGAGGGCTTTTCAACATTGTATCTTCAACTGAGCATATCCACCTTGAGCTAGTGACTTAGGATTTTCCATACCTTATATTTGAGTTCACTTTAATCCTTAGGTCACCCTCTTTATCAATCATAACATATATATGCATTGCATTGCTTTTCTTGATGAGACTTGAATATGATACTTCGAACACACCCCGGATACTAGATGCTTCACCCTAGCAATTTGCACCTTAGCTTGCTTAGTCCCTCGCTCTAGTCATCTCGATTTGCTTCTTCATCACTTACCTTTGTATCATCAAGTTGACTTTGCTTTGCCTTTGAATGAATTCCACTTGAAAGAATCTTCAAATGCTTGTTCTTGATTGACAAAGAATATCCCACATAATGCAAGCTTCCAATTGAAGACCAATATGTAACACATATGCTCATGTCATTTTTATCATACATGCATGAAGTCTTGCACTATCCAATCTTATTGCAATATCCAATCTTATGCAATAATTCTTTTTTTCTCACTTGATCCATGAATATCTATCTTCATCATAGTGATAGTGTCTCATGCCTTGTCCAAAAACCATCCTTGGCATGAGACCAATAATGATCCAAGCATACTTCTTTGAAACTATCATCCCAATATTTTAATGACTATCCATCTTAAGCAATTAGAGACCATATATAAATCATAGAACTATGTCTCCATCATGAATACCAATGACTTGCCATTTTCAACATTCTAGAAATCATGGGATCATACTTGCTTGCTTTGATTAATAAACACATATATATCATGAGCATATAAACTGTGAATGAACTATAAGAATAGATCCCTGCTCATGCACTTAAACAAACAAGTTAGTCCTTTAATCGTTTTGTCACTCAATTCACCAAAATCCACTTGAGGGCCTAGATGCACTTTCAATGACCAATATTTGCGGCAAAGTTCTACTTGCATGC
>QPGU01000641.1:0-21499 GCA_004135705.1 Alloteropsis semialata | reverse complement strand
AATTATCTCATTTTACATCATCTCGAATTTTTGATATTAGTTTATATCAAGTTTTACAAACAATTTGGATATTAAACTTAGTTTAGTTTCTACGTTTTATATGTCAATTATATGTCATTTTCTAAATGGAAGATCAAATTAAACTTAGTTTAGTTTATATACTATAATTGTGAGATCAATTAGTTGGATTCTAGTTGGATATTAGTGTCAATTACATGTCATAATATATCAATTGTTTTATCATTTATATCAATTTTTAGAAACTAGTTGGATATTAAACTTAGTTTAGTTTCTATGTTTTATATGTCAATTATATGTCATTTTCTAAATGGGAGATCAAATTAAACTTAGTTTAGTTTATATACTATAATTGTGAGATCAATTAGTTGGATTCTAGTTGGATATTAGTGTCAATTACATGTCATAATATATCAATTGTTTTATCATTTATATCAATTTTTACAAACTAGTTGGATATTAAACTTAGTTTAGTTTCTATGTTTTATATGTCAATTATATGTCATTTTCTAAATGGGAGATCAAATTAAACTTAGTTTAATTTATATACTATAATTGTGAGATCAATTAGTTAGATTCTAGTTGGATATTAGTGTCAATTACATGTCATAATATATCAATTGTTTTATCATTTATATCAATTTTTACAAACAATTTGGATATTAAACTTAGTTTAGTTTCTATGTTTTATATGTCAATTATATATCATTTTCTAAATGGGAGATCAAATTAAACTTAGTTTAGTTTATATACTATAATTGTGAGATCAATTAGTTGGATTCTAGTTGGATATTAGTGTCAATTACATGTCATAATATATCAATTGTTTTATCATTTATATCAATTGTGAGATGAATTATCTCATTTTTTATATTAGTTTATAGCAATTATCTCAATTATATCAATTTTTACATATTAGATGGATTCGGGACTTAACGAAGAGGAAACCAATAACATCCTAAATGAAATGATTGCTGAAGGCAGTGGTGCCGACCCCGTCCCTGAAGCCGATGATGGCAGCAACACCGATCAGTACCTCAACATGTCCGGTGAGGGAATTGAGCAGTCAGATGGTGAAGTTGGCCAAGGCACTGATGGTGACGAGGTATATATACATTAGCACATTTAGTAATAATGTCACGATGATTTAAGAGGTACATATATTAACAATTAAGTATCCTCTCTTAACTTTTAGCCCTCTGGAACGATGTCGACTTCGGGGAAAAGAGGATCGACAAAAAAGCTAGAGGGTCGTTATATTGTCACACAAGTGGACGATATAGGCAAACCAATTGCCCCAGCTGACGTTGCAAGGAAGATGACAAATCAATACAGGGTTCTTGTCAGAGATCACGTCCCAATCAGCATTCCTAGATGGAAACCTATGAAACGCGGGGATACTAACTTTGTCCCTCAAAGAGAGAAAGATATGCTCTGGCAGCAGCTACAAGAACATTTCACAGTGCTGTCGTATTTATGGACCCGGCAGTCCACACAGGGTAGTCTGCGTGGTTGATTTGTTGAGAGACAGATCGAGGATCAGAAGTCGATGGTAACACAAGACGCAAGGATTGAATAGGTTCGGGCCGTCGAGATGACGTAATACCCTACGTCCTGTATTGGGTGTTTGTATTGCTGTGTATGAAGTTCTTGAAGGATCTCCGTAGTTGGGTTCTGTCATGTATCTCGTGTTTTGGAGGGGGGTCCCAAGGCACCTTATATAGTCCGGTTGCCTTGAGTTACAAGTCGGCCAGAGATCATAACCTACCCGGAATACAAGGATCTGATCCTATAACGATTACAGATATCTTTCCCTAGAATTTCGGCTAGTTTATCCTGATCTTCGATCTTCTTGCGAGATACGCCGTCTGCTTCCTTGTCCCGCGCGCCGTCGTACCCGTCCCGGCTTGTCCGACTGGTGGGCCTCCCGAGTGGTGGGCCACCCAGTCTGACAAACCGGCCCAATAGCACTCGGATTGGGCCGCCCCTTGCTGGCTGGGCCAATCCGCCTTCTGGGTACCCCCGGGGGTCTATCCCCGACAAGCCCCCGAGTAGTACGTGGTTGAGCGACAACTCGGCGAGGTCGTGCCATCCGCTGAGCTTCGAGCTTGCTGCGGTTGGAAGCAAAACCGCGTGATATTGGAGAGAAAAGAGAGCCGTCTGCAACGGATGCGCCGCGAGGTGCGTCTGTTGGCCGTAGCCCCCGAGCCTTGAAGCGATTCCGGAGGAATCGGTCCAAGGGTTAGTAGCCTTGTTCTGAATTCGCCAGACAATCAACGGATGCGCTGCGAGGTGCGTCCGTTGGCTGTAGCCCCCGAGCCTTAAGGCGATTCCGTAGGAATCAGCTCAAGGCTTAATCAAGGAGCATCTGGCTGAATCATCTGGCGTTAATTTCGGCGGCCAGCCCCCGAGCGTGAGGGTCGAGGCTCGCTGACAGTCGTCCCAGCGCCAGCCCCCGAGCGTGAGGGCTGAGGCTCGCCGAGTAGTAGTCCCGACGCCAGCCCCCGAGCGTGAGGGCCGAGGCACACCGAGTGGTCGTCCCGGCGCCAGCCCCCGAGCGTGAGGGCTGAGGCACGCCGAGTAGTCGTCCCGGCGCCAGCCCCCGAGCGTGAGGGCTGAGGCACGCCGAGTGGTCGTCCCTACCCTGTAGCAAAGCACGAATTCGAGAGAAAAAAAGTACTCGGCGACATATAAAAATGAACTCCGCTTCCAGCTCTTAAGTCTTTTAATTTCTCCGGGTAGTTAGCCTATTACGTTTATGCACCTGATCCCTGATAGCCATAGTCCGTAGCGCAGGGAGCTGGGCCGCATGCACGCGTAGGAGGGTACGCGTACGGAAAAATCGAGGTTTCACGGATTAAGGCGCGTGCTACCCGAGTACTTTAGCAACTTGTGTAAAAGCTTCACGAAATTGACGAAGTTAATTAATCAATACTTAGCTTGGCGAATGGTTCGAATCCTGGAGGATTCCCTCCTCCTCAGATACGCCAAAGAGAAGACAAACGGTGGGGTCTCGTTTCTGGTATGCGGCGTCAGGAACAGTCTTCCCGTGAACGTACAGGGCACTCCCGTGGTCGAGTAAAACCAAAGGCGATAAGGATGACCTGTGCGCTTTGGGCAGAGTAGGGGCACGTGGCTCGGAGCATACGTGCCTGTCGACACAGAGGAAGTCCCTCGTCCCCCGGTAAAGCGAGGCTATAAATATCCCCCGGGAAGCCAGTGCTGCCACCCAGAAGCGAGTATGTATAGGATCCTTGTAGCCAATATGCTAGAGGCTCATTGCTAGGTCCATCCACCAGGAAAAATCCATGGAGTCTCAAGAGCGTGGTGCTAGAAGAGTGCTTGCGAAGATTCTGGGGTGTTGAGCAATGTCCGGATACTGTCCCATTGACTCCCCGCATGCCCGCGTGTCGAGGGCCATGTGGAGTGAAATGCTTTGTAGAGCCGAGGAGTACCTGGGGACCTTTGCTCTCATCCTTCGATTGGGGCTGCCTCGTCGACAGCTGCAGTGGTGCTACAAGAGAGCTTGCGACGAGCTCATGTGGACCAAGCTGCTGCCAATGTAGCACTTCGGGCAACGGCGGGTACTCCAGGCCGTCACCATGACGGCTTAAGTGTTTGATCTTTGTTACCGGCGCATGACCGGCCTCGTTGTAACTGTTTAACCTGCAAAAGGAATTTTTCTCCTTGAAAGTCCCGAGGATGAAGCTTCTCGGCAGCGCCGGCTCCGGGTAGTCAGGGCTCGGCTGCGCTTGTCCAATTGTCGTAACTTATTCGTAGCGTCAGCCCCCGAGCCTTTGGGGGCTGTTCGAGCCCGAGAGGCACGCTGTTTTTGATGCGGCGCCAGCCCCCGAGTCTGAGTGCTGATCGAGCCTTAGCGGCACGCCATTTGCTTTGCAGTGTTGGCTCCCGAGTGGTTCGGGGCCAATCGAGCCCGAGAGGCACACTGTCTTTAATGCGGCGCCAGCCCCCGAGTGTGAGTGCTGGTCGAGCCTTAGCGGCACGCCACTCCTTTGCAGTGTTGGCTCCCGAGTGGTTCGAGGCCAATTGAGCCTGAGAGGCACACTGTCTTTAATGCGGCGCCAGCCCCCGAGTGTGAGTGCTGGTCGAGCCTTAGTGGCACGCCAGTCCTTTGCAGTGTTGGCTCCCGAGTGGTTCGAGGCCAATCGAGCCTGAGAGGCACACTGTCTTTAATGCGGCGCCAGCCCCCGAGTCCGAGCGCTGGTCGAGCCTTAGTGGCGCGCCGAGTTCTTCGTCCCGTCCGAGTGCTCGGGGTCGTTTTTTACCGTTGACGCTCCGAGCGTAACGGAAGGCGAAGGCATCCAACGGCTCTTTTAACTGTTACGCTATCGTCCGTTAATCGCGTCGTCCAGCGGTAATTTCGGGCATTGGGGCGCGCTATAAAAGGAGAGGGTTAGGTCTAGCGGGGAAATCCCTCTGTTTTCAGATCTGTTCCGCCATTTCCCCATCCTTCGTTCTGCCGCCACCAAAAACTCCCTTTGCTTCTAGATCCGCTTCGCGGGGTTAGCCACCACGGGGAGCGCAGCCTCGTTGATGCGAACGAAGTCCCCCGTACCTAAATCCATGGCGCCAAAGAGGAAGCTCACCGGCGTCCCCAAGTCAGACAAGATTCCCTCCCCCGCAGTCGCATGGGCCCGGGGGACGGTAACCAAGGAGGTGCTGGAGGAGATGGGGGAGCGGAGCATTCTTCCGCCTCAAGCGGTGGCGGAGTGGCGCCCGAGCGCCGGGGAGGTCTTCCCGTCGGAGAACTCCGGCGAGCTGGTACTTTTCAAGCCGTTCTTTGAGGCGGGATTCGGCTTGCCGGCTGGACCCTTCTTCCAGGGCCTGCTCCACTACTACGGGATCGAGGCCATCAACCTCAACCCGAACTCGATCATGGCGATCGCCGTCTTCATCCACCTGTGCGAGGCCTACTTGGGGATTACCCCCCATTTCGACCTGTGGAGGTATCTGTAACACCCTGAAAATTTTCTTTTCTAATATAGTAATTAATTTGCTAGCTCTTGTGTGTGCATTCACAAAATTTAGGAAAAATTAAAACCTTTTTCGGAAATTAAAATCAACTGGAGTTAGAAACTTGTTTGCGTGCATTTCATGCCGATGCATTTTTCTTGCATGTGTGTTTTGTGCGTGTTTGTGGGTTTAGTCCAAAACTCAGAGCCGGAAAACCCTGCCCGACCCAAAAACCCGGGCCTGATTCTTTCTTTCCGAAGCCCAAAACCCGTCAACCAAACTTGGCCCGACCTGTTTTTCCCTCCCTTCTTTCTTTCTTTCTTGCAGGCCCATTCTTTCTTTCAATTCTCCCTGGGCCCAACCCAACTCTCTCCCTCTCCCTTGGGCCCAAACAGATCCAACTCAGGCCCAAAGCAGATCCATTCTGACCCCCCTCATCCCCTAACGCACTCACGCAGAAACCACACACGCACGCCCCAGGCACACACGCGCCCCCTTCCCCTTCCTCGCGAGCGCACGCAGGAGGAACTGCCGTGCCTCTTTTTCCCCTTCGCCTCTATCAGAAGCCATCGGACTTCCCCCTCACGAGAACCAGAGGACAGCGCCCCTCCCTTTCCCTTCATCACCCGAGCACTGCTGTCCCTTCCCTTTCCTCTTCCACTCAAAACTGAAGCCCGGTCTTAATTTCTTCTCAGTGGCCATTAATGGAGACTGAAGCTCGCCCGTCGCCCTCCATTGTAATTCAGGCCGGCCAGGCCCTCTCCTCCCCCTATAAAACTTGGGCAAGATCCTCCCTGACCTCCTTTGCCTTCTCCAGTCCCCAATTTCCCAAATCAGTGCCTCCTCCGTGGGATTTCCGGACGTCGAAGCTCTGTCTGGTAAGCAATAGCTACCGCCATGAATTTGCCACAGCCCAAGCTCTCCCTTACTCCCTTCTTCTCTCTGTCACTTGCGCAGGATTCCCAGGAAAATCGCTGACCCTGCTGCCTGTTCACCCTTGGTAAGAACCGGAACGGGTTCGCGGCGACGTTCTCTCTCTCTAGGGCCAAACAACACGTGTTTCTGAGCCCTGTAGCCTCCGGCCCCCTTAGCTCCGACGAGCAGAACCGTCGCCGGCGCTGTTTTGGGCGGCGACCCCGTTTTCTGTTCGCAAGAACCAACGAAGGCAGTGTCGTTCTCCTTCCTGTGCCAATCTGAAAACAAGCAGAGCAGCCCTGAGCCACCCATCATCCATCCAACGGCCCAAAATAGAAGCCAGATACCCCTTCGGCCCTTTTTCTAAAGAGACCCTGGAAAAATAGAAAATAAACCCACCATCCTTTCCACAGTTCAGAAAAAGTTCTCTGCTACCCCCTGAAGTCTAGGTTTAATTGCGTGGCCCTCGGTTCATCGCAGATTAGACCTTCTTCTTGTTTTTAGCGTAGTTTATTCAACCTAGCTCCGATTAGAGTGATTTTCGCGTTGTTGTGATCGTAGAAATGCGTAGATTAGTTTTCTAATCTTTTGCTTCTGTTTCTATTGTATGGTGTACTATTCTAATAGAATTATATTTGTTTGCATGTAGTGGCTTTTGGTGGATGTTTGTATGGTGATGGAACGCTTGTGTAGACGGTGAGCAGTACGAGGCCGGTTTTGAGCAAGAGTTTGAAGATCCGGATCAGCAGCAATACTTTGAGGAAGGCAAGTGTAACATGATTTATCCTTGATACCTATTCACCTATTAATCATGTTATCCATTCATGCATGTGTCTAATTTTGTTAAACCTTACGAATGACTAGTCTTGTTTATCCTATATACCTTGTTACCTTGGGTTTATGCATGTGGGTACATAAGTTAGTTGTGCATAGCTTGCTTGCAACCGCTAATGATCGATGAATAAATGTTAATCTTGACTAACGATATACTTGGAACCTTATTAAAATATGCTTTTTAGCAACTTGGTTTAGGGAGCTTGAGCATGTGTTTGGATTGCTCTAAGCGTCTCTCCTTAAGGTTCCGATTCTTAAAGCGGCCACCCAGGAAAACCGTACAACCACGGGAATCACATGGCTCTGGTCTTGACTAAGTACGCTGTACGGCTCTAGCTTGCTTAGTGGTTACCGAAAGGCGCAAGTGGGGCTGCCCGGTTTAAGTATGGACCTCGGCCTGCCTGGGGACGAACTCACGTTGCGCCCTGAGTGTCGTTGGCATGTCTCACGTTGCGCCCTGAGCGCCATTGGGATACTCACGTTGCGCCCTGAGTGATCTCCGGTCCTAGGAGGAGGGTTCCATGCGCCTGTCAGGAAACCGTAGCGGCCACTAACTTGTTAGGGTGTCGGTCGAAAGGTTTCGTAGTGATGCCCTGTGCTCGTTTTGGGAGTGCATTGCCTATGGCAAAGGGGTGTCGCGACCGGTGGTGAAAGTGTACAACCTCTGCAGAGTGTAAAACTGTTATAACAGCCGTGCTCACGGTTAAGAGCGGCCTGGATCCTTTTCGAGCGGTTCCTTGTTTTTCGGATAAATGGTTTATTATGATGTTGTTTATTTATAATACTTCACATGTTTCCATAATGTGGGTTTCAACTGGGGTTGTCATATAATTGTAGTAATTCAGGTTAATTTTAAAATCAATCAACTAAAAATGCTAACCACAGTTTAAACCTTGTCTAGCCTTTTGAGCCTCATTTAATCATGTTATGCTTGCTAAGTAAGATGAATTACTTACACTTGCTTCATATCAACAAAATCCCGGATGGGTACTCAGATGAGCCGCCAGTGGATGCGTTTCCCGAGGAGTTTCTGGACTTCTAGGCAGTGCAGTCCCCCAGTCAGAGTCCCTGTGGAGGCTCAGTGGATTTAGATGCTTACTCTTCCGCTACTTTGATAAACTCGATAATAATGTAATGACTGTGATGTAAAGACTTTAATTCTGTTTATGTATCGAGCACTGTTTCCTTTCTTTTGATGATCATTTCTGGAGCTATATGTGTGTAAAGACTTCCTGGGTACACATATAGTAGCATTCAGATTTCCTTCGTAAATCCGGGTGTGACAGAGTGGTATCAAAGCAGTGCTGACTGTAGGATGCGCAGCCTAGTGTAGAATGGTCGTTTAGAGTTTATGCTTTAAGCTCCTTGTTTTATTTTATTTTGATTTAACCTTGCTTATTTTATTTATTGATTATACATACCTCATTTTATTTATTTAATCTATTCTTATTTTGCCTTGTCATTAATTTATTAAAAATCTTTGCTTATACTTCTATCTTTATCTGTTGCAAAAAAATTTGACTCTCTCCTTTGTTTTCTTTTTATAGATGGCTCGCACTAGGAAGACTGCCCGCAAGAGCACCGCTGGCCCACCTGTCCAGGCAGCGCACCCAGCACCGGAGCCCCAGGAGGAGCCAGTACCAGTGGAGCCAGCAGGATCGGTCACAGGGTGGTCCGACATGGAGAAGCAGTTCCATAAATACTTCTTTTCTGGTCTCAATGAAATGAAGATCTCCGATTTGATTGCCATCAGGCAAAGGAATGATGAGACCGTCAAGGAGTACATCCAACGATTCCGTGACACTAGGAATCGGTGTTACAGTCTGAAGCTGTCTGATATGCAGTTGGCCGAGCTTGCATTCCAAGGTTTGCTCGCGCCGATTAAAGAAAAGTTTTCTGCTCAGGAGTTTGAGACATTGGGGCAATTGGTTCAGAAAGTGTCAGCTCATGAGGTCCGATATCAGGAGATGAAGCGTATGAAGTTTTCTAAACAAGTGTCTTATCTCTCTGATACTGAAGAGGAGGCTGATGTCAATATAGCTGAATGGACTAAATCCAAGAAGCCAGTGTCGCTCCCGTGGATCAAGCAGAATCCTGAGAAATTTGGATTCGATATAACAAAGGCCGATAAGATCTTTGATTTGCTGCTCAGTGAGAAGCTTATCCAGCTTTCTCCAAATCACTCGATTCCATCGGCCGATGAGTTGAAGAAACAAAAGTATTGCAAATGGCACAACTCAACATCTCACGAGACCAATGAATGCAAAGTGTTCAGAAGGGAGATCCAATTGGCTATTGAGTCAGGCAAAATCAAATTTGAAGACAGCAAGAAAGCCATGAAGATCGATGGTCATCCCTTTCCCAATAACTTTGCTGATTTCTCCTTTTCTGTTAATATGGTTGATGCTAGTGAAAAGGGGAAGGTCAAGGTGCTTACATCGGACCACGCCAAGAGTTCTGGTGCCGTTGATCCTGTGGTTCAAGTTACTGTTGAAGAGCTACGCAGGAATCATCAGGCGTTTGGGCGTGAATCTAATGCTCCTGGTGGATATCGGCCGCATGTAACTTCCCAAATGCTGATCAACAAATACAAGAGGCAGCAGGCAGCAGCTCGAGCGTGGGAAGAACACGAGGAACGACGACGTCGGAGGCGTGAATATCAAGCAAGGCGCCATGATGAAGAGTTTGATGATCGACGCCGACATAATTACAGGTCCGATGGCCGACGCCGATATGATGAGTGGTCCGATGACCGACACTGGTATGATGACAGGTCCGATGGCCGGCGCTGGTATGATGATAGAGTTGATGATCGCCATCACTACGGTTATAGGTCCGATTGGTATACAGATGGACGTCAAGCTTATAACCGGTACGATCAAGATGATGATCATTGGGGGTGTCCTTTCTTCGTATACTGCTGGAACGAGAAGCTTAGACTGCCATCAAAGGCAGATTGTCCTGAATGCAGCTTCCAGTATGAAGAGTACAGAGCTTCCAAAAGAGGTCGACGATCAGTTCATGAACGGATCGGCGTCAGGGTCGATGATCATCATCAAAGAGATGAAGGCCGGGTTAACACTCATGGCCACAAAAATAATGAAGGCCGGGCTAATGCTCATGGCCCTGAAAAAATGGAAGAGAAGGCTCCAGTTCAGAATCGGACTGAAGAACCTCCAATGAGGCCTGGACAGTGGTGCCCGTCAGGAATTTCTAAGTCCAAGAAGAGGCGTGTGCAACGCTTGCGCTATAATGAACAGATCCAGGAGCAAGAGTTGGCAAAAGAGAAGAAGTGGCGTGTCAAGATGGCCAATGATGATGAAGCAAGTACATCGGCCGCAATAAATATGGTTTTGATGTTGCCGTCCGATTTTGCTGCTCCTGATGAACAAGACGACCATGAGGTCGATTATGAACTGGAAGAAGCCGCTGCATGCTTGGTTCTGGATTCAGAAAAGGCGGTCTTTGAGAAACCAAATGCAAATGGGTATCGGCACTTGAAGCCTCTGTACATCAAGGGATACGTTGATGGAAAGCCGATGACCAAGATGCTGGTTGATGGAGGAGCTGCTGTCAATCTCATGCCCTATTCTACATTCCGCAAGCTGGGGAAAGGGATTGATGATCTGATTAAGACCAACATGACACTCAAAGACTTTGGTGGGAACGTTTCGGAGCCTCGGGGGGCAATTCATGTTGAATTGACCATCGGCAGCAAGACATTGCCGACTACTTTCTTTGTGATTGATGGCCAAGGTTCCTACAGCATGCTCCTCGGACGTGATTGGATCCACGCCAACTGTTGCATCCCATCCACGATGCACCAATGTTTGATCCAGTGGCAAGGCAATAAGGTGGAGATTGTCCCGGCTGATGATTCGGTTAGCATTGCTACAGCTGAGTCAACAATTTGGGAGTTTGAAGGAGTTGAATGTCTGTCAGGGAAGACGTGGGATGGTGACTTCCTCAAGGTGTCCGATCAAGGACTGAAGCCGATCCAAGCAGTCGGCTCTGAGACATTGTTTTGAATGGATGATTATGTAGGAGATTTTAAAGGCCGATATGGTTAATGAGTTCTTTCAAATATATATTTGATAGTTCTTCTTATAAATTGAATCGGCCTGATTATTATTTTGCCTGGGGGGGCAAGATTCAAGTTTGTTTGTTCAATGAAATTGCTTCAATATTTAATTAAATTTATAAAGCCGATGCTACGCGTCAGGCTTGAAAGCCGATGAAAAATCGCCTTAAGAACAAAAGGATGAAAGCCGATGCAATATGCATCGCCTTAAGGATTATATGCAACAAAAAGAGTGTATTATATTACTAAGCCGCTCGATGGCGGAGCAAGCTATCAATATATCAGATTAACTGGGTAAGACAGGCATGTCTCAGAGTTCAAGGCTGCAGATATTTGACCACCAAATCAAGAGCAGTCTGACGGATCTTGTCAACATCGGCGATGGTTTTGGCGTCAGCTTCAGCATTCCCTTCTACAGGCTTGATTGTCTTATGGATCTCCTTTGCGGCCTTGATGTGGATTTTGTAATCTTCTTCGGCCTTTGCTTTCATGGCTGGGAGATCATCAAGCTCTTTCATCTCAGCCTGGATGCTTGATAGAACTTGGGCAAGTTCCTGTTCTAATTGTTGTTTTCTGGCTTGAAGATTGTCAAGCTTTGATTGGATAGAGGCAGGACGAGCCGATAATTCTTCAATCAGTTTTGTTGACTTATCAGCCTGGGCGCGTTCTTCATCCCTTGCCTTGATTAGATCTTGCTGGGAGGTCCGATTGGTGATTCGGCGATTGGCCTGCAACACTGGAAAGGAATGGCCTTCTATATATGCCGCCGGAATCAGTGCTTCCTCCAGGTCTGACGGAAGTTGGCCCCTTAGAGTTTTGATGACCTTACGAATCGGCTTTGCATCCTGGACAAGATCAACGATATTTTGGTGAAGAAGAGCAGATATGTCAAGCAATTTTGCCTTCACTTCGTCAGATAGCAAGCTTCGCCCAGAGCTGATCTCTTCATCTTCAGCTTGCAGCCGATCAAAATCAATTGACAGGGTCTGGCTGGCTGGAGGGGTATCTTGGGCCTGCAAAAGAAATGATTAGATATGATGACAAGAAAGCTGATACGAATATATCAGGCTAGAAAATTTACTTGTTTCCAGGCTAGTTCCTGCTCGGGTCCGATCAAAGGATTATTGCTGCCTTGGATGTTTGTTTGGGCAATCTCAAGATCCGTCAAGACATGCTGGATGATTTGCTAAAAGAAAGGAAATGAGAACAGAATTGAATATCAAGTATTGAATAAATCGGTTGATAATTACCGTTGTTTCTGGATCAGGGAGTTGAATCTGAGAAGTTACTGGTTGTTCTCCCTGAAGGCCCTGGCTTGATTGTGCTTGTGGGCTTGGCTGACGAGGCGAGCCAGTTATGGTTCTTTCAGAGGAGGATGAATGAGACGAGCCGGCCTGTGTCGGACTTGGTTGTATCTGAGCTGGGCTCGATGATCTTTGTGGGTCCAATTCTGGTAATTCCTCGGCCGATGGGCTTGAAGACTCGGCCGGACTCGGCTGGCGTGCAGAAGGTTCTCTGATGACCTGAGCTTGCAGAGAGGGTTAGTTTCAATAAAAAAGAGAAATCAAATTCATGAAGTTCTTGAACTTGCCAGAGTAGTCTTCGGGCGTTTTGGAATTTTTGAGGACATCTGCTTCTTCCTTTTTCTACTGTCGCCGTATGTCGATAGAAGCTTGCCGATGGTGGGAGAGTCACAGCCGATCCACGGATCTGGTGAGATAGTGCTATAAACAACTTGTTTCCCTGATCGAGTCATCGTTGGAGGAGTACGATCGACATCCTGGTAAAAGAATTGGTTAAACAGAATAAAGTTATGCAAAGGAGGGAGATGAGTTCACAAGTATTACCTCTGGCTTGCCCCTGAAGGAAGGCAGCAATTTCTGGACATAAGTCTTGCAGGCGATGTGGAATAGGTGTTGACGCCATTCGGCCCACCATATGTTGAAGGTCTGATGAGTCACAAGGCCGATTGCAAAGGTGTCCAGGTTGGTTTTGTCAATGGGAGGCTCGAGTCCTAGGAGACGATCCCATTCCACGCCTGAGTCAACTTTTCCTCTTGGAAAGATTCGATCGGCCAAGATTAGGTAGGGTGGAAGCTGTCCGATACCAAACTGACGAGCAACCAGGTTTGGATGATAATATTCATAGGTTGCTTGCCCTGACTTGCCCTGACTGAGGCCGATCGGGAGAAATTGGGCATTGATGCAAGTTCGGAAAATTGTCAGAGCTTCTGAATCTGCCTCTACAATCATCTTGAATCTGAATTTGTAGGGCAGCTCGTATTCATCAGTGTGGTGATACAAAAACCAGAGCATATTGTCGCCAGCAACGCCTCTATAGAGAAGTGCAAAATACTTGGAGGATTCCTTGCCTGATAATTTCTCAGCCGGGAAACCCATGGCAGCTTCACCAAGTGAGGTGCATCGGCGCCAGGTGATTTCTTCTGCTTCAGGCTTGTTCTCTGGGAATTTCATCCTTCGAAGATCTACTTTGAAAACCTTGCTCAGATGTAGCACTAACCACATTTGGATGAACCACCACGGTCCGCCAAGGTTGGTGATGAGTGATCCGGTCCTTAGACGCTTGGCGACTTGGTGAAGCAGATTGTATACTGCTCCCAGGAGAAGTTGACCAAGGTTGATGATATGGTCATTTACTAGCAATTCGGCCAGATGCTGGAAGTTGGCCGTTGGACCGAGAGTGGTACCACAAAAGAAGAATCTGTCCAACCACATGTTCAGAAAGGCCGTATGCTCACGATCAGTCACAGATCCGGTCCGATGATTTTTCTCCATATATCCTGTCCAGCCACCACAGTTCTTGGTCTTGAAATGATGTTTGGGCTTGATGTTGAGATGGGAGGGACGTTTGTTGCCAGTAACATTGAGGCCGAGAAGCATGACTACATCAAGTAGTGTTGGGGTCATCGGACCATGTCCAAAGAGGAAGGCATTCAATGCATCGGACCAGAAATGTGATGCAGCAATCAAGAGATTCTCATTCTTAGCAATGTGTCTGATGCTAAGACCAATGCACTGGGCGATATCTAATCTATCCCAGATTGCAGACTTGGAGGCCGATACTCTCAAGTACCAATTCTTCCATCCAGGAAGAACTGTCGGCCATGATTGAAAGGCGTTTTTCCAATCATCCAAATCAAAACCCGAGGTCTTGAATGGGATCCGGTGGGTTTCCAGATTGATGAAATCAGTAGGGTCAGGGTCTCCCATTGGACCAAGAAAGTAGGCCCCTTGATAGTTGCCTACAGGGATTAGGGTTTGAATGCGAGCGGCCTAGAAGGAAGATGCGAAGTGAAAACGAGTTTGGAGAAGCCGAGTCTAATGCGGAACTTAAAATGGATTCAAATTTAGTGAAATACCTCCGGGATTGGACAACGCGTTTCTTCTGATGGATCTGCGTGTGCCGAGGAAGAACTTGGGGCAGAGAAGGTTGATGGAGAGGGGGTTGAAGAGCTTGTTGCTGCCGCCATCGTCGAAGACATCACCGCCGCCATTGTTGAGCTCGTGATCCCAGCCATGGTGGGAGGCATGGCAGATGAAGAACTCGCTGGAGCAGATGCGGAGGTGGAAGCGGACATAGAAGAATGGAGGGCGCCCATGGAGGATGATTGCGCCATTTGAAGCAGTTCTTGGTGTGAGCTCGAGTGAATGTGAATGGCCACTCGGGAGGGAGGAGGAAGAAGATGAGCAGTATAGGTTCTTGGCGAGGAAGAAGAAATGTACGGTGTCGCCGCCGGCAGTAATTTTATAAGGTGAAAACGGTCATGGTCCGAAGATTGAGGAGCCGCGCAGTGCAGAGATGGAAAGTTTCGGCACGAAAATCGCTGAAGGAGTTATGATGGCAGATACGAATTTTGGAACAAAATGATATTTTATTCTAAAATTGGGGGGCATGTGTTGACACCGGATTTTCGCACCTGACATGATGGGTCAGATGATGACGTGGTGAGGATGAAGCTGCGCGGTGGACCTGTTGACTGGTCAAGGCCGAAGGCGACAAAGAAGGAAGCCGTTACCGAAAAGGGGTCCGATCAAGCAGGAGTCCGACCCGATGACGAGTGCAAGAAAGGAAGACACGTCGGCTAAGGAAGAAGCGTATCAGATTCGGGGACTATTTCCTTTTCAGAAGATGTTTGAGAGTCCCGTTGTATCTTAAGCTTAGTTTACCTTATTTAGTTAGTCTGGTCCGATCAGGACTCTCCACGACCAGGGTATAAATATGAACCCTCGTCCATTGTAAAGAACAATTCTCACAATTCAATACAACCCGGCTTCACGCCAAAACCCTAGTAGTAGTTACCGACGAAGCTCATTGGTGGACGGGCTGCATCAGTTTTGATCTCCGGCTTACCAGTAAGTTAGTCAATTTATCGAACTAATATAGGCTTTGAATTGAGGCGCATCGCCCTTTCTCGTTTATATTGTTCAACCGATTTATCTCTGGATAATCAAGATTGATATAGATTCCCTACGTCGGAGCTAGATCAATATTTATTATTCAACAGATTATCGTTTATCGGACTATACTTTAAGCCTAGATTCCCTACGTCGGAGCTAGGTATCAAGGTTAGTCTAGATTCCCTACGTCGGAGCTAGAATAATCTTGGTTACTAAAGGTAGTCTTTGCGGTTTGTTGGAGTTGCTAGATTGGTTTAGATCTACGCCATGTGAATCAATTCTACTTCTTCAACGGCTTTGAGCACAGGTCTTGGTCCGATTTAAGCAATATTTATCTTACAGCATCGTTCTATGTCCGATCTTGCCTTGTGGTTTAATCTGGTTGTTCTTTGAGTATTGCATTGGTGTAGATTCCCTACGTCGGAGCTGGATCTTTGTAATACGCTTAGATTAATCTTTGACTGTCATGCTTGGTCTAGATTCCCTACGTCGGAGCTAGGTTCATCTTGATTAGTTAAAGGAAGCTTTGGTTATGCCTTATTGCTATTTGAATGTTAAGTGTGGTGTAGATTCCCTACGTCGGAGCTGGATCTTGCTTAATTGTTCAGTAGCATATCTTAGAATCAGAACGTATCTGTTAATGTTTTGCCTGCTTATTTTGCTTAATCTGATCAACACCTGTGCGAGCATCTTGTCTAATTGACAGATTGATGAATCGAGTCTGGTTATCTAGCTATCTGGTCTGATCATAGTTAGAGAAATCTAGATTCCCTACGTCGGAGCTAGATTTCTCTGAAAAGGCTATAGTCCGATCGGTTGGTTAGATGGTCCGATAAGACGAGTCAAACTGACAACTAGACAAGGTGGACAATGTATCGGCTTACACTGTGATTATTTAATATCTTGTTTCAAGACACAGCTGATCCATTATTTTACATATTGGCCTTGTTTTATGCTTTATTTCATTATTTAAAGGCTGCTCTGTTATATCAATCAAGGTCCGATCCTGATTGGTCCGATCCTGAGGTCCGATTTGGTGTCTGATTGAGGTCCGATCACTCGGTCCGATTGACGTCATCATTGAGGTCCGATTCTGAGGTCCGATCAGTATCGGCCGATGCGTGTCTGATTGGGTCTTGGCTAAAATTCGACGCTACTCCATCGTCTGAAATAGAGCCGGCACAATCATAGAGCAATTTAACTATTTTATCCCCTTGTCAATTTCAGGTCAAATTGACTGGCACGCCGCGAACCTGAACTGGAGTGTAGACTGGCACTAGAGCGAAGCTGATCTCCCCGGTCATCGTGTGCTGCACGCGGGAGATACGTCCGCCGATTTTCCGCGTCAACACACTAATGTCTGCAACAGATGGCTAGTGGCACGAGAGGAAACCAGAGGAACAACCAGCCCACTGTGGAACAGTTGACTGCTCAACAGAATCAGATCATGCAGCAGATGGCCCAAACAATGGCTATGATGCAGCAGAATCAACAGCAGCAACAACAACATGCACATCAACAAGCACATCAGCCACACCCTGCGCCTCCTAGAGATAAGCGTGGGGAATTCTTGAAGGGCCGCCCACCTACCTTCTCTCATGCAAGCAACCCACTTCAAGCAGTGGATTGGCTGAAAGCTGTAGGCAGGCAGCTAGACATAGCCCAATGTGATGACAGAGAAAAAGTTCTCTATGGTTCTGGACAACTTCAGGGGACAGCTCTTGATTGGTGGGATGCATACCAATATGCTCACCCCAACCCTAATCAGATCACCTGGCTGGAATTCAGTGAAAGCTTCCGTGACCATCACGTGCCAGAAGGTCTGATGATTCTCAAGCGTCAGGAGTTTCAGTCACTAAAGCAAGAATCCATGACTGTCACAGCCTACCGTGACAAGTTTATTGAACAATCAAGATATGCTCCAGAAGAAGTGGCCACTGATAGAAAGAAACAGCGGCTGTTTTTAATTGGGCTAAATGACGGCATTCAATATCAGCTTATGTCTCATACATTTAGGAATTTCCAAGAGCTGGTAGACAAGGCTCTTATGCTTGAACACAAGCGCAAGGAAATGGAAGAAAAGAAGAGAAAGTTCATGGGCCAACAGTCTGGAAGCAACTCATGTCCTCGCTATAATCAGCCAATGGGAAATCAATCTCGCTTCCAAGGCTCTTCACAACAAATGGGTCGTCCTCAATATCAACAGCGCTTCCAGAACCAGCAGCAACGTCCCCAGTATCAGCAACAGCAACAGCAGTACAAGCCTCAGAATCCCCAGATGAGAATCCAAGCTCCACCTCTCACACAGGCTAATAAAACACCTGTAGCTCAATCTGGGAGAGTATGCTTTCATTGTGGTGAGCCAGGACATTATGCAAATAACTGTCCTAAGAAGATGAGTGGACAGAATTCCCAGCAGCAGCACCGCAATGGAAATCAGCAGCAGGCCCCGAGGAATGGAGGCCAACATAACTATGCTCGCGGGAAGGTCAACCACGTGAACGTGGAAGCTGCTCAAGATGCGACAGATGTGGTGATCGGTATGTTTCCAGTAAACTCAAATCCCGCGTCAGTACTATTTGATTCTGGAGCATCGCATGCTTTTATATCTGCCCAATTTGTGAAAAAGCACATGATGATTATGCAACCTATGCAAAAAGCAATGATAGTTAGTTCACCTGGAGGAGAACTAAAGGCAACCTTAATTTGTCCAAAGGTTAGCATAAAAATAAGGGGGTAGACTTTGTAGCCAATCCCATTATCTTGAACTCTACTGGCATTGATATTATCCTGGGAATGTCATGGCTAGCAAAGCATGATGGAGTAATTCAATGTGCTAAAAGAGCAGTGCAATTGACAGCTAGTTCTGGGGAAAAAGTGGAATATCAAGCAACTTGTTGACACCGGATTTTCGCACCTGACATGCTGGGTCAGATGGTGACGTGCTAAGGTTGAGACTGCACAGTGGGCCCGCTGACTGGTCAAGGCCGAAGGTGACAGAGAAGGAAGCCGATGCTGAAGAGGGGTCCGATGAAGCGGAAGTCCGATCCAATGACGAGTACAAGAGGGAAGACGCGTCGGCTAAGGAGGAGGCGTATCAGATCCAGGGACTATTTCCTTTTCAGAAGGCGTATGAGAGTCCCGTTCTATCTTAAGCTTAGTTTACCTTATTTAGTTAGTCTGGTCCGATCAGGACTCTCCACGACCAGGGTATAAATATGAACCCTCGTCCATTGTAAAGAACAATTCTCACAATTCAATACAACCCGGCTTCACGCCAAAACCCTAGTAGTAGTTACCGATGAAGCTCATTGGTGGACGGGCTGCATCAGTTCTGATCTCCGGCTTACCAGTAAGATTAGTCAATTTATCGAACTAATATAGGCTTTGAATTGAGGCGCATCGCCCTTTCTCGTTTATATTGTTCAACCGATTTATCTCTGGATAATCAAGATTGATATAGATTCCCTACGTCGGAGCTAGATCAATATTGATTATTCAACAGATTATCGTTTATCGGACTATACTTTAAGCCTAGATTCCCTACGTCGGAGCTAGGTATCAAGATTTAGTCTAGATTCCCTACGTCGGAGCTAGAATAATCTTGGTTACTAAAGGTAGTCTTTGCGGTTTGTTGGAGTTGCTAGATTGGTTTAGATCTACGCCATGTGAATCAATTCTACTTCTTTCAACGGCTTTGAGCATTGGTCTTGGTCCGATTTAAGCAATATTTATCTTACAGCATCGTTCTATGTCCGTGTTGACACCGGATTTTCGCACCTGACATATTGGGTCAGATGATGACGTGGTGAGGGTGGGACTGCAAAGTGGATCCGTTGACTGGTCAAGGCCAAAGGGAACAGAGAAGGAAGCCGATGTTGAAGAAGGGTCCGATGAAGCAAGAGTCCGATCCGATGACGAGTGCGAGAAGAAAGGCGCGTCGGCTAAGGAAGAAGCGTATCAGATTCGGGGACTATTTCCTTTTCAGAAGGCGTTTGAGAGTCCCGTTGTATCTTAAGCTTAGTTTACCTTATTTAGTTAGTCTGGTCCGATCAGGACTCTCCATGACCGGGGTATAAATATGAACCCTCGTCCATTGTAAAGAATAATCCTGACAATCAATACAACCCGGCTTCACGCCAAAACCCTAGTAGTAGTTACTGACGAAGCTCATTGGTGAACGGGCTGCATCAGTTCTGATCTCCGGCTTACCAGTAAGTTAGTCAATTTATCGAACTAGTATAGGCTTTGAATTGAGGCGCATCGCCCTTTCTCGTTTATACTGTTCAACCGATTTATCTCTGGATAATCAAGATTGATATAGATTCCCTACGTCGGAGCTAGATCAATATTGATTATTCAACAGATTATTGTTTATCGGACTATACTTTAAGCCTAGATTCCCTACGTCGGAGCTAGGTATCAAGATTAGTCTAGATTCCCTACGTCGGAGCTAGAGTAATCTTGGTTACTAAAGGTAGCCTTTGCGGTTTGTTGGAGTTGCTAGATTGGTTTAGATCTACGCCATGTGAATCAATTCTACTTCTTCAACGGCTTTGAGCATAGGTCTTGGTCCGATTTAAGCATTATTTATCTTACAGCATCGTTCTATGTCCGATCTTGCCTTGTGGTTTAATCTAGTTGTTCTTTGGGTATTACACTGGTGTAGATTCCCTACGTCGGAGCTGGATCTTTGTAATACGCTTAGATTAATCTTTGACTGTCATGTTTGGTCTAGATTCCCTACGTCGGAGCTAGGTTCATCTTGATTAGTTAAAGAAAGCTTTGGTTATGCCTTATTGCTATTTGAATGTTAAGTGTGGTGTAGATTCCCTACGTCGGAGCTGGATCTTGCTTAATTGTTCAGTAGCATATCTTAGAATCAGAACGTATCTGTTAATGTTTTGCCTGCTTATTTTGCTTAATCTGATCAACACCTGTGCGAGCACCTTGTCTAATTGACAGGTTGATGAATCGAATCTGGTTATCTAGCTATCTGATCTGATCATAGTTGGAGAAATCTAGATTCCCTACGTCGGAGCTAGATTTCTCTGAAAAGGCTATAGTCCGATCGGTTGGTTAGATGGTCCGATAAGACGAGTCAAACTGGTAACTAGACAAGTGTAACATCCCGGAAAATCAAAAACCTAAATCACGCGTTTAAAACCTTAANGAGTCAAACTGGTAACTAGACAAGGTGGACAATGTATCGGCTTACACTTTGATTATTTAATATCTTGTTTCAAGACACAGCTGATCCATTATTTTACATATTGGCCTTGTTATATGCTTTATTTTATTATTCAAAAGGCTAATCTGTTATATCAATCAAGGTCCGATCCCGATTGGTCCGATTCTGAGGTCCGATTTGGTGTCTGATTGAGGTCCGATCACACGGTCCGATTGACGTCATCAAAGAGGTCCGATTCTGAGGTCCGATCGGTATCGGCCGACACGTGTCTGATTGGGTCTTGGCTAAAATTCGACGTTACTCCATCGTCTGAAATAGAGCCGGCACAATCAAAGAGCAATTTAACTGTTTTATTCCCTTGTCAATTTCAGGTCAAATTGACTGGCACGCAGCGAACCTGAACTGGAGTGTAGACTGGCACTGGAGCGAAGCTGATCTCCCTGGTCTTCTTGTGCTGCACGCGGGGAATACGTCTGCCGATTTTTCGCGTCAACACATTTTTGGCACGCCCAGTGGGACACGAGAAACAAAATCCAAGATGTCGTCGTCTGATGCTGAACAAGAAACTGCAGCAAGACTTGCTGCTGAAAAAGAAGCTGCTGAGAAGGCTAAGAACGACAGAAACAAGACGCCTGAGGTGACCATGCCCATTACAAAGGCCGATCTGTCCAAAGCTCAGTTGGATGCAGTTCAGGCCCAGATTGATGCGTTTGAGAAGCTCTGCCTTGGTCAGTTTGGGCGTAATCGTTCAGGCCCTATACTCAAAGGTCCTCTCCCAGATCCAGAGTTGATTAAGAGGACAACTGATGCTCGGGAGCACCAAGTCAACATGACAGAGATGATTCACCAGGCTGTTCATCATGCATTGATCAACCAATCAGGCACCTTGGTGAATTCTTTGGACAATCTCATCAAGAAGGCGGTGGACGATGCTATTTGATTGAAGGGTCCAGTGTTTATATCAGATTCTGCAGGAGCATCAGGATCAGGAAGAGGCAAAGAAGTTGCAGATAATACAATGACCGTTGCTCCACAAATGCCGATCGCTCCATCACCTCCTGTCGAACT
>QPGU01000581.1:27220-48159 GCA_004135705.1 Alloteropsis semialata | reverse complement strand
CCTGCTGGCGGCCCTTGGCTTCAAGCTATCCCGGTGAAAACCATGTCCAAAGCTTCGGACTGGCGACGATGGCGCCTGGTGTGTCATGTCCCTCTTGAGGGCGTCGCCGTTGGATACCTTGATTTGCTCGGGTGTCGCCGCGAGTTCTTGGCATGGAGGTTGGTCCCCGGTGAAAACCATGTCTAGTAATCTGGACCGACGACGATGGCGCTTGGTGTGTCATGTCCCTGTTGAGGGCGTCGTCCATGGGCACTTCCATGCCCCCTCTACGGGCGGCCTGGCTTTCTTGTGATTCACAGGGGGTGGTCGTCTTCATCTGGGTTGCCTGCCTGTGCTGCTTCGACACATCATCACCGTGCTTGCTGGAGCTGCGACTACTTCGGCGGATGCTTTGCCGCTCTTGCTTCGTTTCGTCTTGGCGGATGCTTCCGCCCTTCCACTGGCGGATGCTTTGCCGCCTAGTGCGCTGCTTGTTGGTTGTCTCGGATGGATGCTTTGCCGTCGTGGTGCTTGTTGGTCGTCTCCGACGGATGCTTTGCCGTTGTGGTGCTACTGTTTCGGGTGGATGCTTGGCCACCCTCAGGTTGCTTGGTAGTCCTAGTCTTCAGCTTCGGTGGTGTTGTTCTTCGTGCAGGTTCAGATGTTCCATGTCGTCTGGTTGGGCTTGGCGGGCTGTGTAGTGTCACACCCGGTTTCAAGGACCAACCGAATGCCTACCATATGTATGCCAGGATCAATTATTCATACATAGGGTGACTTCATCAGTGTACCATTACAGTGCCAAATAAATAACGATAGAATTTAATACAAAAGGACCCATGGGTCTAAAATAAAAAGGCGCACGAAGACGTCCAGCGCGAGCAAGTCTTCCATTATTCCACAGGCAATAGTCCGAAGGATCGCCAGCCTAGAACGGAGCATCTGGGTCAAAGCCGTCATCCTCCTGGTACTCCACATCTCCTCCATCTGACGCAGGCACCGAGTGGGGAAATAGCGGGGGTTGAAAGGGAAACGGTAAGTACATCGGCATGTACTTCGCAAGTGGGAATTATATGCATGACATGGGGCTATGAACAAGGAGGGCTACAACAGGTTTGGACACGCACTTAAGCCAACTTCCTAGACATAACAAAGCATCCTATTTACTATGTGTGATTCCCACCAATACCATGACCAACACGACTTCGGATTCCATCCGAACCACCGAGACCCAACACCAGATTCCATCTGGTACCAAACCACACCATGATTCAACCAACCATCCCAAAGCCTCACTAATCATAAAGAAGTCCAAGCCGCTCGTGACCGTGAGCATGGCTGATATATCAGGTTTACACTCTGCAGAGGTTGCACACTTTCCCCACGAGTCGTGTTCCCCATTCGCATCCCACTTCTAAAGTGTTCAGCCAGGGTTGCACTACAAGGCCTTTCAGAAGTCGTTGATTCCCACCAGTAAACACCCACTGAGGTTTCGCCCGCCCAGGTCGGCGACCCTAGATGCCCCCTTTTGTGCCACTTAACCGACCGACAATGTCACCAGTGGGACAACTACTTACTCGACCAGGTCCATACCATGTAGACCCTCGTGGTTGCGCGGTTAAGCCAGGTTACTTGTCCATGAAACGGTCCTTCCAATCCAAGCAGGTACTACCACACCCCCAAACCACCAAAACATATACCCACCACCATACATGCCTCCTGCTCAGATTTCCCTATCCACCATGTTTCTACAAAAGTTACCAGCCCGGTTGCAGATATTTCCATTAGTCACGATTATTATTAACCACCCAGCCCAACCATGACTGCAAGGCTAAGCATACACCTACCCAAGACACGACTCGACCGGCTTCAAGGAAGGTAAAAGGAATAACTAGTAAACCTTAACATGGGATTCAAATTTAGACAGCATGCAAGAAAAGTAAACTACTCTAATTAAAGTAAACAAATGGGATAAACATGAGCAAGGAACTTGCCTTCAACAGCTCACCGTCTACTCGCACAATCAACCGGAAAGAAACACACAAATAAATAAACAAAACAGTACACCAAATATTCTCAAAGCACTATACTACTCAAAGCAACGGATGAGCGAGCGCAAGAATTAATTAAATCGGATCTACGGTTGCAAAGATATGAGCTTTCTAGGCAAAGGTATATACTTAATCGTAAAAGGGAATGGAATTAATTAGAGAATGAACAGTAGGCATACTGTGCAGATCAGAGATATCAAAGTAACGAGAAGATTATGAAGCATCTACGTACAAGAGCTAGGTCTAAACCAAAATTATTAGGGGTTTTGAGGTCGGGAATGCATGTTTTGGTATGACTCAGGAATAAAGCGCTGCAATTAAACACAAGAGCAGGGGCTAGAATGGAAAAAGAAGCAAACAATGGCTGGCGTGGGGTGCTGAATTGCCGACTGGTGAGCTACTGTTATGTGGACAGGGTCTACGAGTTTATGGACCAAAGGAAATTGATCTGCGGTCTACGGTAAACCGAGTCCACCTGAAGGGGTATATGTTACATCTGATCTGGACCATTGGTCTGGGATCTAAGGGTCATGAGCTCATCTTCTACCTTCAGACTATAAGCATCAAGAGAAGCTCACGGTGGTTCCTGGGAATCGCTGGTGTACAGGGCCGGAACATCACCGGAGTACTATAAATCAGCCTACGATGCTCGGTATTCAAAGGGGAATATCAAAACGGAAAGCTTATGGCAAGGGGATCTCACCTTGGGTGATTAGGAGATCAATGGAGAGACGGTTAGGGCTTGGGAGTTCAAAACGCAGAAATTAGGGCTTCTGTTCTTGTGGCAGAATGTCGGCGAAGGGTGGCGGCGTTCCTTCCTGATGGTCCTGCGGTGAAGGCAGATCGCAGCAGAGATGAGTGAGAGAAGGGTGAGGCATCCCTGTGATGAATGAAGGTGGACAGAGACTCACGAGGTGAATGAACGGTTTCTGTCCCCGGCGATACTCGACGGCGACTGGTACTGCAGGTTTCCCCCTCGCGTCCTGCATGATCACGGCGAGTGTCACAACAGCTTGGAGGGCGGCACATGGGGTAAACAGAACATCGGCGGCGGCGGCAGCGACTTACCCCACGGGACGAGAAGAGGAAAAGAGCGTCGGCTGAGGCGATGGAAGGTGGTTCGTGTGGATGCGTAGGGCACGACCTGGCTGTGGGGTGCTTTTATAGAGCAGGGTGCAAAGGGGCTGGCGGCGCGTTGAGTTAAACCACACGTAGCGGCGAGAACGGCGAGGCGCGTCCGGCTGTTTCGCGGAGCCGGTGCAGAACGGCGCGGCTTGGCGTAGGGTTGGATAGCGACGTCGGCATGTCCTCCAGAAGCTGGGCTCGGCCCATTAGTCGAGCAGGACGTGTTAGAAAGGGAGAACTAAGAGAGACAGGAACAGAACGAGAGAGACAGAGCAGGCTTAAGCCCAACAAGATGATTCTACAATCACACAAAGCACCCTACTGCAACTATTCAGCATGAATGCATCAAACAAATGCTATAGGATTAGCTTTATAAAATATTTAGGGTGTTACAAACCTACCCCCTTACGATGAATCTCGCCCTCGAGATTCGCTAGCGTCGTCGAAGAGATGAGGGAACTCGGTCATCAAATCCTCGCTCCCAGGTAGCTTCTGCCTCTGAGTGATGTTTCCATTGTACTTTTACCATGGGGATTCGCTTGTTCCGCGTGATGCGTACTGATGTCTCCAAAATTTTAACTGGTGTTGACGTCCAAAAAGTCAGGCGTTGACTCTCGGAAATTAACACTGTGGCCTGGAAGATTTGCTTCACTTCAGTGCAGGTCCAAAATCTCGAGGTTCGCGGCGTGCCAGTCAATTTGACCTGAAATTGACAAGGTAGAGTTTAATCAGTAAACAACAAGGAACTCATCGGCCAAGGCCCTGATTTGTTCCAACAGATCGGATCAACGTAAAACGGAAGTCCGATTTGAGAACATAAACCATCGGCTACGAGTCCGATTTGTGAAGATGTAACAAATATTAAAACGGACCATCGGCTATGAAAACCGAATCGTGAAGATACAGTATTAAATTAAACCATCGATCATGTAAACCGAATTGGAGATAGATCTAATCTAAACTCGTTCTTTGATATTCATCTTTCCAAAGGCGATAAATAAACTAATTCTCGTGTCACTAACAATCAGATCGATTTCGAGACAGCGTTGCTAGCAGGGCACCGATTAGCCTATTTATTCCAATAGATCAATTTATATCAAACAACTTATTTAAATCAGATCTATTTGTAACTTGCGAATTAGATCTAAATCAGCTATATAAACAACAAGAACAGATCTATTATGAAGCTTAAATTATGATAAAACAAAATAGATCTTTCTCTAATAGATGTAAGCCGATAGGATAAAACACAAGATATGGTAAAAGGTGAGCAATCTAAACGAAGAAGGGCGATACGCCTCAATCTAAAGCCTAGAATAACTCGATAAATTGGTGAATTAACTAAACGAAGAAGGGCGATACGCCTCAATCTAAAGCCTAGATTAATTCGATAAGGGTGTCGGACTTACAGACAAACCGGAGGTCAAGATGATGCAGCCCTGCTTGCTGAAGAACTCGACGAAAAGGGTTTGGGTGGCACGTTAGGCCAAAAGTTGTGTTTGATTGAATGGTTGTGTGAACATTTTTTACAATGACGCAGGGTTCATATTTATACCCTGGAAATCTAACTAAAACTTGCCGGCTACGACAATATCTCTAATTTAATTAAAGCAATCTAATCTTAAACTACTATATCTATTACAAAACTTGATGCGCAATCAGGCCCTGAAGAAGCTTCCAGACGCCTTCCTCCTGGTCAGTCGTACGCGCTCCGGCCTCCTTTGTCTCGTGTCCGATCAGGACTCCTATCGGACGAACTCCGATCGGAATCGGACGTCTCCCAGAATCGGACTCGGCCTTTGTCTGGACTCTTATCATACACACGCTCAGCCGAGTCAAAATCTGGTGTCAACACATGCCCCCCAATTTTGGGATAAAATATTATTTTGATCCAAAATTCTTCCAGGCAATGATGACTCTGGCAGCGAACAGCATATGGAAACCCGCACCCTTCACTGTTGCAACCCTTGAATCCCGTGCGGATTCGGCGCCGTGGCCTTCAGGCGGTTTCTTTTCCCATAAGCCTATAAATGCAGACCTGAACCGTCGTCTTCCTCAACTCGCATCTGCTCGCACGTCCGCCATTGCCATCTCTGCAAGACCTCGCCCGGCGAACACCTGACCTCCAAGCTTCAACTTTTCGCCACGAATCAGGTAAAGAACTCTCCCGCATATGATTCATACCACGCATCTGTGTTTTAATGCATTCTTCTGCAATCTCTTAGATTTTTTTCTCTTCGTATCACTGTTCATTGTAGATCCATTTCTCTTAACAATGGCGGCTCCTCTTGATAAGGCAGACACTGACCAAGTTCCTGAGGTAAAAATCACTCAAAATCTCCATTTAATCTCTGCATTTCCTTTCCAGAACTATTTACGAGCCTTTAATCCCTGCATTTACCATTTTATTTCTCCGATTGTAGCATCTTAAGAACAATCTGGTTATCCCCGTCTCCCATGTTGACGCCGGGTACTACCTGGGTCCGATGGGTGACCCTGATCCGACGGACCTTATCAATATGGAATCGGAGAGACTCCCTTTCAAAGGATCGGATTTGCAAGTCGCCGATTGGACCGGCTCCTTCCGATCGTGGCCTGGCAGCATTCCAGGATGGAGGAACTGGTTCCTTAGAATGCAAGCTGCCAAATCGGCTTTTTGGGATGAAAAGAACATAAACCAATGCCTTACTCTATCTCTTGCTGATATGGCCAAAAATGAAAATCTTCTGGCCGCGAGCTCTCTGTTCTGGTCCGATGCCCTCAATGCTTATCTGTTTGGCCACGGTCCAATGACGCCAACTTTAATGGATGTACACATGCTGACCGGCCTCGACACCGTAGACAATTCCAACCCCAGGAAACTTATTCGTGATTTGGAATACAGATTGGTCGGCACGGGCTCCAAAAGCTGGAAGAAATACGTCGCCGATCACAACAAAACTGGCACAGTTGGAGACAGAGAGCACGCAGCTTTTCTTAATATGTGGCTAGAGAGATTTGTATTCTGCGGACCGACCCTTGGTGCCACATCAAACATGCAACCGATTGCAGAAGCTTTAGCTCGTGGCGGATCGGTGCCACTTGGACGTCTCCTTCTTGGTGCAGTTTATCATCTGCTTCAACAAGTATCGGTCAAGCTATCGGAAGGCCAAGCAGTTGGACATATCAGAGGCCCTTGGTGGTTTATCCAATTATGGCTGCATACCCAGCTCCGATCTGCCATTCAGCTTAACTTCAAGGATCATCAATTCCCAAATTATTATACAGAAGAAGAAGATATATCCTATCGCCGATGCACATCATTCGGAGAAGCAGCATCATCGTGCTTTGGGTCAAGGCTCGACGCAAAAAATATGGCCACCTATTTTGAAAGCTTTTACCATGGGATCGCATCGGAGCATTTTGACTATTTCGCCTACGCCAATCCCAATCGCAATTACGAGCTGCCATTATTTAACATCCAGAATGATCTTGCAATGATCATGCCGATTCTGAAATCCTTCATTACACCGGCCATCCTTGGAAGCAACATTGTATTCGGCCGCAAAATCTCATCTTATGAATTTTACAATCCATCAGTAGCAGCTCGTCAATTGGGTTTCGGTCAACTCCCGATCGGCCTTTACTTCTCCAATAAGATAAAGCACAGAGAATCGGTCTCAAAAATCCCTAGAGATGGACAGGATCTTATCACTTGTCCCAGAGGCCAATTTTGAAATACCAGAATGGCTATGCACCAGCTTCTCATCCAGGCTCTTCAGAAATTGGTGGAAAGAATTACGCCTTCACATATTCAGACTCCTGGCCATCACTTTTTGCACCCTCATAGACTCCGATTTTGAGGCCATGGAAAATCCTGTAAGTCTTTTTGAATTCTCCCCATTCTCTTTCATTTCTTTTAAAATGAACCGTTCATAATTTGAATTCCATCCTTTAACAGCCAGTCGAAGAAAATGCACCACCGGTGAGCATCAGTGGCAAACCGATCCAATATGCCATTAGGACTCCGTATCCAAGGATCGGTTCTACCGCTCCATCTTTGAAGGAGATTATGGATGGTAAAGGCAAAAGAAAATCCGTCCTCACGAATATTCCTGATCCAAAGAAGCCGAAGAAAAGCCAAATGGTACGATTTTCTTATCCTTCCGATTTTTGTTTCCGATTCACACCTTAAGCAAATAACTTCCCCATGCAGCCCCTTGGAAAAATCATTGGTCAGTCGACTTCTAAAGCTGCCGAGGAAACCGCACAGAAAGCTGCCGAGGGCGCAAAGATGCTAGTTGACGCAATATCGGTAACAATCCGATTTTTTCTATATTTATTTTTTCTTTAGCTTAAATCGGCAATAATAATTCTCCTTTTTTAGCAAACAAATATCGTATTGCCTGATCCTCAACCAGCTCCAGCACAAGACATACAAGCAGAATCGGCTCAACAGGTAAATTTCATCCAATTCTCATTTTTTTCTTCAAATATATACGCTTGAACTAACCGATTCAACCTGTAGACTGCCATTCTGCAACCAATCATCGAGGAACCAAGCATATCTGCTCAATCGGATACCATCCGTCAACAAGCCGAAAAGACTATCCAATCGGAGGTCATTTCTGGGCAACAAATCGAAGAAAATATTCAATCGGAGGCCATCCCTGAGCAGCAGATCGGAGAATCAGCTACAAACACTCAATCGGAGGCACTTCCTGAACAGCCAACAATAACTTTACCAGTGCCACCTCCGATTGATCTGACTCAAACACTTCAAATAGCTGCTCCTACCACAAGCATTGCCCAACCTCAAGTAATCCCCGATTATGTCCGGGAAGGACAATTTAAACTGGTATCAATTCGTCACCTCGTGTCAATATTTCATTATTATAATAACATATTTTATTAACACTCTTTTCAGGCACACGATCCTTCAGCAATGAGTTTCACATCATTTGACCTGGACGCCGTCATCGGAGAAGAGGAAGTTAGTTCTGCTCAATCATCTACCACCATCTCCGATGAGGCCAAGGCGAAGCTTCAAGAAATGTTGAATCATTTGAACAAAAGCATTGCCATCCTGGTCGAAGATGCTGAACCGATTCGCCAAATCTTCAAGGAATTAAAGGGTCAGCTGCCGTCGGAGATCATCCCTGCGGCTTTCATTGAAGGTCATCAACCCCAAGTTTCTGCCGCTCGTCAAAGAATATCGGATCGGCTAACTCAACAAGACTTATCCAAGAAGCGCAACGACGGCAAGGACGAACTGAAAACAATGCAGGCCCACATCAAAACTTTGGAAGCTGAACCAGCACGGCTAGAAAATTGGATGAAGCATCTCCATGGTGTCGAAGCCGAACTACTCAAACAGCTCGCAGAAGTCCGCAAGGAGATGTCGGAGACCCAAGACGAGCTCAACCAAATTCCAGCTTCCATCAAATCGACGCGAGAGAATTTGAACAAACGCTTGGAGGAAGTACGTCAAATTCACAAAAGTATCAAGAATATCCCTGGCTCCGATGTGGAAGACTTGGAAGAAATCAGGAAGATTGATAGCATTCGGTTGAGCGCGATCGAAGCGATCCACAAATTTCTGTAACTTTTAAACTCTAGCCATACTGCTCCGATGACAGTGGTCATTGATGAACCCGGGTAATTCCGACGAACTCGATCGTCGATGAACACTTGTGTAAATATTTTTGCCCTTAAGGCGATACGTATCGTATCGGCTATCTTAGACGACATTGCTTAGAATATCGGCTTTAAGAATCGATCCAAATGCTTGGATAATACTTCTTCAAATATTTTTCGTTAAGTGCCTTTAAAAATTCTTCTCCCTCCAATGTTTCCAAAACATATGCATTTTCTGGAACGCACCGATTCACACGATAGGGACCCTCCCAATTAGGCGACTATTTTCCAAACTTAGAACTTTTAGTCCCTATCAGCAAAATCAGCTTCCAAACCAATTCTCCTTCGATGAATGCTTTTGGCTTAACCTTTTTGTCATAATATTTGGCAATACGCATTTTATTATTCTCAATATTCTCCAATGCCCTCAATCGAGTTTCAGCCAAATCATCCAACTCAAAATTCATCAAACTTTTATATTCATCGGCAGTCAAGTTTCCTTGTTCCGATATCCGCCTCGATCCGATTTTAGTCTCCCAAGGCAAAACAACTTCCTGTCCATAAACCAAATGATACGGGGATAATTTAGTAGATCCATGACAGAACATCCGATATGCCCATAACGATTCAGTTAATGTTAGATGCCATCGCCTTGGTTGTTCATCAATTTTTCGCTTGATGATTTTGATAATACTTTTATTTGATGCTTCTGCTTGACCATTGGCTTGCGCATAATAAGGAGAAGAATTTAGTAATTTAATACCCATACTGGCAGCAAAATCTTGGAATTCGTTAGACATAAACATAGTTCCCTGATCAGTCGTGATGGTTTGAGGAATACCAAACCGATATATAATATGCTCCTTAACGAATTCTACCATATTTTTGGAATCGGCAACCTTCAAAGGAATCGCCTCAACCCATTTAGTGAAATAATCCGTTGCCACCAATATAAATTTATGACCCTTGCTCGATGATGGATAAATTTGTTCGATCAAATCAATTCTCCATCCTCGAAAAGGCCATGGCTTGATAATCGGATTCATGGCTGACGCAGGCGCTTTCTGCACATTCCCAAATTTCTGGCACTCTTGGCAACCTTTATAATATTCAAAACAATCTTCCAGAATCGTTGGCCAGAAATAATCTGCCTTTCGAATAATCCATTTCATTTTATAAGCCGATTGATGTGCACCACAAACTCCTTCATGCACTTCATCCATCATATCTTTGGATTCCGATTTACTTAAACATCGGAGCAAGACACCATCAATCATTTTATAATATAATCGATCATAAAGTAACACATATTTAACAGCCATAAATCTTAATTTCCTGGAAACCTTTTGTGATGGATCTTTAAGATAATTTACAATCTCATACCTCCAATCTCCAATTTCTAGATCAATCGTCATGATCTCTTGAAAACGTCGATAGCCAGAAGCAGCTTGTGCCAAATTGTTAGCTTCCTGATTTTGAGCCTTGGGGATATGTTCAATATTGACCATCACAAATTCCTTTAACAACAATCGGCATTCATCAAAATACTGAATCAAAACATCATCTTTGCATTCATATTTACCAATTAACTGAAAAATCACCAACTGGGAGTCTCCAAAAATCTCAACAGCTTCAGCTCCAATTTCTAATAACAATTTCAATCCTTTAAGCAATGCTTCATACTCAACTCGATTGTTGGTAAAACTCGGATCCATCGGATAACTGAATTCAAAATTTGCCCCCCGAGGCGAAACAATAACGATTCCGATGCCACATCCTTGACCACACGAAGATCCATCAAAGAATAATGTCCAAGGCGTCGGATCGACCAATTTAACTTCACCTCCGATATGCTGTGTTACGAAATCGGCCATTACTTGTCCTTTAACCGCTTTAGCCGATTCGTATTTTAAATCAAACTCCGATAATGCTAATATCCACTTTCCGATTCTTCCTTTTAACATCGGCATGGACAACATATATTTAACCACATCGGTCTTACAAACGATTGTACACTCAGAAGATAATAAATAATGTCTCAACTTAGTGCATGAAAAATACAGGCATAAGCATAATTTTTCAACCGGTAAATATCTTGTTTCCGCATCAATTAACTTCCGACTCAAATAATAAACCACTCTTTCCTTTCCTTCAAATTCTTGTATAAGAACAGACCCGATCGCCAATTCATCGGTCGACAAATATAATCAGAACGGCTTATCTCTCTGAGGTGGAATCAAAACTGGCGGTGTCATCATATATTGCTTTATTTCATCAAATGCCTTTTGTTGATCTTTTCCCCAGATGAATTCTTCATCGGCTTTTAATTTCAGCAGCGGGGAAAAGGACGAATTCTCCCAGATAAATTTGAAATAAATCTTCTGACAAAATTAATCTTACCGATTAACGACTGGAGACTCGTCTTATCGGTGGGTGGCTCAGCATCTCTTATAGCCTTCATGCTCTTTTGTCCGACTTCAATTCCTTTTTCATGCACCATGAAACCCAAGAATTGTCCGGCCGATACTCCAAACGCACACTTATTAGGATTCATTTTCAAACCATGCTTCCTTGTACATTCAAGAGTCTCTCGCAAATCGGCCAGATGCTGTTTGTATCCATCGGACTTCACTACTACATCATCAATATAAATTTCGACAATCCTGCCGATTAACTTGTGAAATATATAATTCATTGCCCTTTGATATGTAGCGCCAGCATTTTTCAAACCAAAAGTCATTACGACCCACTCGTATAATCCAAGTGCACCAGGACATCGGAATGCAGTTTTAGGAATGTCTTCTTCTGCCATAAAAATTTGATTATATCCTGCATTACCATCCATAAAACTAATCACCTTATGTCCTGAAGCTGCATCAACCAACATATCAGCAATCGGCATCGGATAACCATCCATCGGAGTTGCCTTTTTCTTGAAAACAGGAACGATATTAGATATCCATTCAGCATATCGGCAAGGTTGAATAAACTTAGCTTCATATAACCGAGTTATTTCGGCTTTTATTTCTTGGTCCAACTCAGGTTTAAATCGTCTCGGCGCTTGTTTAAAAGGCCGATACCCTGGTTTAATCGGGAGCCGATGTTCAACAATAGATCGGCTTAAACTTGGCATCTCGTAGTATTCTCAAGCAAAACAATCATGATAATCTTTTAATAACTTTATTAATTCTTGTTTGAACTCAGGATCTAACTTTGCACTTACATATGTCGGCCAAGGTCTATCTCCTAAACCTATATCTATTTCCTCTAACTCATCGGCCGACATAAACCCTTGACCAAGTTTACCCTCATCTTCAATAAAATCATCCATTAATACAAACTCTCAGAGCCGACTGCTAGGATCGGCTTTAGACCATCATCGAACACTTGGATAAAATTGCCTTCCCAATTCCTGCCCGATAACATTCGATTCCTTCAAACTCCCAAACCGTTAAATCGGCGGTGGCGACGCTGACCGATTCATCGGCTTGGACAGTCTCGATGTGATCCCCATGCCATTGAATAAGGCATTGATGCATGGTAGATGGCACACAGCAATTGGCATGAATCCAGTCACGACCCAGGAGCAAACTGTAGGACCCTTTGCTGTCGATGACGAAGAATGTAGTAGGCAAAGTCTTGTTCCCGATCGTCAATTCAACATTCAATGCCCCCGAGCCGGCGATGGATTTCCGCCAAAGTCCTTGAGCATCATATCGGTCTTGATCAAATCATCAGGTCCTTTGCCAAGCTTCCGATATGTGGTATAAGGCATCAAATTCACAGCAGCTCCTCTATCAACAAGCATCTTGGTCATCGGCTTGCCATCAACATATCCTTTAACATATAAAGGCCTCAAATGCCGATATTTCTCATCAACGGGTTTGTCAAAAACAGCTTGTTGTGGTTGTAGAATCAACTGCGCCATAGCTTCTTCAATTTCATCGGCCTCATCATTGGTCGAACTTGCATTGTATTCAGCAGGCAGCACAAACACCATGTTCACCGATGCCGATGGCCCATCATCATCACGTTTAGGCTTAGCTTTCCAGACCTTGGAATTGTCATCTCTTTGGCACTTTTCCTTCAACAATTCTTTAAATCGGAGATGCTGAACCCTTCTCTTCTGAGTCTTGGTCAAACCATCAGGACACCACTGCGGATTGACCCCTGGACATAGGTCCGATTTGACCTCCTTCTCCGATTCCTGTGCATCTTCTGGCTCTTGAATAATTTCTTTTTTCCTGTATACCAGACGATCGTACACAGAGAGATGGTCTGCTTTATAATTTAGGCGATCATCATACTTTCGGCGATCATTGTCCCATCGGTCATAGCACCGATTTTCATGTTCACGCCGATTATGGTATTCACGCCAATCTTCGCGTTCCTGCTGATAGGCTATCTCATTATGCCAGCTGCATCGACGCCCAAATTCCAATCGGTCATGCACAGACTGACGCTTCCTTTTTGAATCCCTATAGCTTTCATATTGATCGCTGCACTCTGGACAATCATAAACTGATGGAAGCCTTAACTTTTCATTCCAACAGAACCTGAAGAACGGACATCCCCAATGATTTTTATTATCAAATCTCCCTGTCGGAGGACTCCGATCCCTTTCTTGTTGGCGCATATATTTATCAATGAGCTGCCCCGATGTAACTTTAGTCTTCTCGCCACGTCGGTGATCATCCCGATAATGCTGATGACTCCGATTTTGCACGTCATCGGCCGTTACTTGGCAATCCGGGTCAACAGCTCCCGATTTCTTCGTATTCTCCGATGTAAGGACTTTGGCTTTCATTTTTCTGTCAGGTGCTCCGATCTCAACCATATTTTGAGGAAACAGATGTCCATCAAGCTTCATTGGTTTTTTGCCAGTTTCAACTTTAATAATTCCTTTTTCAATCGCCGATTGAATCTCATTGCGGAAAACTTTGCAGTCATTGGTATGATGAGAAACTGAGTTATGCCACTTGCAATATTTCTTTTTCTTCAACTCTTCGGCAGAAGGAATTGTATGATTCGGGGAAAGCCTGATTTGTTTCTCTGCTAGTAATAAATCAAATATTTTATCTGCTTTTGTGATATCAAAGCTGTACCTTTCTGGCTCGACCTTCACCCATGGGCAGGCAACGGAATTCTTATTCTTGGTCCATTCAGCCAAATCGACCTCAGCTTCTTCCCTGTCGGAATCATATTCAATGTTGGCAATTTTCCTCTGGAATTTCTCTCTCCGATAGTCATTGCCACGTCCTTCATGCTGAGAGAGCTTTTGAATCATGTGCCCCAAGCCTTCAAAATCTTGACTTGTATATCGGTCTCTGACCTGAGGCAACAATCCTTGGAATGCCAAATCGACCAACTGTCCCTCCGATAAATTCAACGAGTAACATCGGCTACGCACATCTCTGAATCTTTGGACAAACTCACTAACCGATTCACCGTTTCTCTGTCGGAGTGCTGTCAGATCGGACAATCTGGTCTCTTGTACTCCCATGAAGAAATAAGCATGGAACTGTTTTTCCAAATCGGCCCAATTATTAATTGAATTTGGTGGTAATGATGAAAACCATGAAAAGGCCGATCCAGAAAGCGACATAGGAAACAACTTAACTTTCAATGGATCAATCGATGCAACTTCACCACATTGAATTGTGTATCGGCTGATATGCTCAATGGTGGCAACATCTCCTTGTCCAGAAAATTTATAAAAATCTGGAATCCTGAATCAGGCTGGCATAGGCAATGTATCGAACCAGTCCGGATACGGCTTCCGATACAGATAAGATTGACCCTTGGGCTTCAAACCAAACTGATTCTTCATGACGTCACCAATCTTATCTGCCCAATCTTCTTGAGTATAATTTCCCTGACTGATCGGAGCACGACTCATTATGACGGGTGTCTCATTAGGTCCGATCGACGGTTCCCGATTGTCAGCTCCCTTGTTCCTGGGTGGATTTTCAGTATTGAAGAAAACAGGATATACCATCTTGCCATCAACAACAGGAATTCGGCTGCCAAACTGGTCAATATGCTGAGTTCCGTCATATTCCTTGTCCTCCGATTCTTCTTCCTGTTCGTTTTCTTCATCTCCTTCTACCGCCTTAGCTTTTGCCTTTTTTTTATCTTGGGAGCGTCATAACTCTCAGGGTGAGTTTCTGGTGATGTAGACGAAGTAAATTGTATCATCTTTTTCTTGATATCCTTAATTGCTGCAGCAGCTCCAGTATCAAAGTAAGCAGGTTCCTTCTGGGCATCCTTTAATATAGCTCCATCCAGCAATTGAGCAATCAGTCCCACCACCGTGTTAACCAATATTCCAGATTGGTTAATCAAAGCATGACTCAAACCAGCATCAACAAAGTCTTGGAAGAATTTTCTTTCCTCGGCAGTGATTCGATCGAACGCTTCCTGAGGAACCGGAAACTGATTTTTCTTAATCACCGCGTTGCGAGTTTTATTGAATGAGTCTAGGCACAGGTTCTTGAAATCTTCAATTTGTGCTTCCACGAGTTTCTTCTGCTCATCACTGAGATCCTCCATCGTGATCGTAGGGATCGCAGCTGCTTTGTCTCCAGGTGCCATCGCAGAAGCTTTCTTGTCCCACTGGGCGTGCCAAAATGTGTTGACGTCCAAAAAGTCAGGCGTTGACTCTCGGAAATTAACACTGTGGCCTGGAAGATTTGCTTCACTTCAGTGCAGGTCCAAAATCTCGAGGTTCGTGGCGTGCCAGTCAATTTGACCTGAAATTGACAAGGTAGAGTTTAATCAGTAAACAACAAGGAACTCATCGGCCAAGGCCCCGATTTGTTCCAACAGATCGGATCAACGTAAAACGGAAGTCCGATTTGAGAACATAAACCATCGGCTACGAGTCCGATTTGTGAAGATGTAACAAATATTAAAACGGACCATCGGCTATGAAAACCGAATCGTGAAGATACAGTATTAAATTAAACCATCGAGTATTAAATTAAACCATCGATCATGTAAACCGAATCGGAGATAGATCTAATCTAAACTCGTTCTTTGATATTCATCTTTCCAAAGGCGATAAATAAACTAATTCTCGTGTCACTAACAATCGGATCGATTTCAAGACAGCGTTGCTAGCAGGGCACCGATTAGCCTATTTATTCCAATAGATCAATTTATATCAAACAACTTATTTAAATCAGATCTATTTGTAACTTGCGAATTAGATCTAAATTAGCTATATAAACAACAAGAACAGATCTATTATGAAGCTTAAATTATGATAAAAACAAATAGATCTTTCTCTAATAGATGTAAGCTGATAGGATAAAACAGCAAGATACGGTAAAAGGTGAGAAATCTAAACGAAGAAGGGCGATACGCCTCAATCTAAAGCCTAGAATAACTCGATAAATTGGTGAATTAACTAAACGAAGAAGGGCGATACGCCTCAATCTAAAGCCTAGATTAATTCGATAAGGGTGTCGGACTTACAGACAAACCGGAGGTCAAGATGATGCAGCCCTGCTTGCTGAAGAACTCGACGAAAAGGGTTTTGGGTGGCACGTTAGGCCGAAAGTTGTGTTTGATTGAATGGTTGTGTGAACATTTTTTACAATGACGCAGGGTTCATATTTATACCCTGGAAATCTAACTAAAACTTACCGGCTACGACAATATTTCTAATTTAATTAAAGCAATCTAATCTTAAACTACTATATCTATTACAAAACTTGATGCGCAATCAGGCCCTGAAGAGGCTTCCAGACGCCTTCCTCCTGGTCAGTCGTACGCGCTCCGGCCTCCTTTGTCTCGTGTCCGATCAGGACTCCTATCGGACGAACTCCGATCGGAATCGGACGTCCCCCAGAATCGGACTCGGCCTTTGTCTGGACTCTTATCATACACACGCTCAGCCGAGTCAAAATCTGGTGTCAACAACTGGGTATTCTGAATATGAGAGATCCTCCTCCATGTTCGGTTCCTCCATCGGCAGCTGCTCTTCAGGAACCCTTAAACATTTCTTTAGTTGGGAAATGTGAATAACGTCCTCGTCGGTCAACCCCAAGCCAGGAACGTCCTCTCTTGGCCACGTCCGTGTGCCCAGTGCCAGCGCATGTGCCATGCTGTGTGACCACTCTGGGCTCACACCAGCCATGCGCACCATGCCTGCGCAACTGCAACCCCACGCGCCCGTGAAACCGCGAGAGTCGGCTCTGATACCAATTGTAACGTCCTGACCCCCCGGGTCCAGGCCCGCTTACGCCTGACAGCTCTCTAGGACCTCAAGAATCCCCTCACAGACCAACACAAATCTTTTCTGCGCGCTTTGTCCTCACTCATGCGCACCCGGTAAGAACTTCCCGGTCGGTCACCCATCTCGAAATTGCTCCAGACCAAGCACGCTTAACTTCAGAGTTCTTTCGAGATGAGCTTCAGGAAAAGAAGTTGCAACTTGTTGGTATGAGTATTCTATCAATCCTATTAAGCCTTGGGCCAGGATGTCACATGTAGGGTCCCTCTTCCGCCTGTGGTCGTTGCTTTGCTAGTTTGCTGGCCGTTGGTTTTGTTGGCCATTTTCAGTTTTTTCTCTGCTTTTAGTCCTTTGTGCGCTTGGGTAGGTCAATTTCTCTTTGGCCTATATCAAGCAATATTTGTAAACTGCTTTCCTCTTAATGAAATACGTGCTAAGGCACGGTCGCTAAAAATTCGTCTATTTGGATACATATCATTACAATTCAGTCAATGTCCAAAATATGCCATCGCGTACCTCTTCGACATGTTTTTCAATTTATTTGGATCAAATTACCCTTGTCTTCCTCATCGGCCCTTTTCTTATCCTCTCTCGCCCATACCCCATGGCGAGCGCAGCCGCCGCCGGCCACGTGCCACCGACGGATGCAAGCAGCAGAAGCAGGAGAGCGCAGGCAAGCGGCTGGTAGACATCATGGCAAGAGGCTGCGCTGCCTCGACGAGCAGCCCGGATAGCGCGGCAAGAGCCAAGGGTGGGCGAGCGTCGAGCGACGAACAAGCTGGTGGATGGCGGGGCGAGCGGTGGCGCGACCTCCACGGGCGGCCGGGCACCGCGGCCAGGGCCAAGGATGGGCATGCACAGCATCCAGCGGCGCCGGCCGGAGCTGGGGACGTCCACGAGTGCGGCGCGGCTTGAGACGCGCGCCCGCGTGCTCTTGCTGCTTCCCGCGATGATGGAGCACGCCGTAAAGACTACGGTTATTGGAATCCCACCGGCCTGGTCGAGCTCTCTTGCCGGCCCTGGATCTCCAACGTGAGTGTCTCTCTCTTCCTCGTTCTGAAAAGATCGATTCGTAGTATTAATTTCCTTATATCGTTATGAACAAATAGATTGCAGGATCAATTTCATCTCGTCTCTTGGCACAAAATGTCACTTCCATGGTAGTAAGGCCTGCGTGCTCCAGCTGCTGCTACTTGCGTCCATCGGCGGCAGCTCTCACCGCGCCGCTTGCATCGAGCGCGCCCGCTCGCCGTGAGAGCGCGGGAACCATTGACGGGTAAGAGAGGGAGTGAGATCAGAGGAGGGGGCAAGGAAGAAAACAAGGGCAATTTGGTCCAAATAAATTGAAAAACACATCGAAAGGGTACGCCATGGCATATTTTAGAGTTCGAGTAAATTATAATGGTATGAATGCAAATAGACGAATTGTAATGGTATTTTTCTGAAGTCGAGAAGTTTCAGTGGCATATATTCAATTAACCCTAGATATATACCCAACAGGACATCACAGAGAGACTAGAGCCTTCGAACAAAAAGGCAGCTAAAGTCACAGAAACGATTGGGCACTTATTTCAGGATCTACGTTGGCAGTCTGTCGAGGAAGGAGGATAGCTATCGACTGCAAGAGTTCTTCAGCAAAGCATGGTAATGTTAGTGATGCAAGGGTCATGCATGACAGAAAAACCAGGCGTTCACGAGGGTTTGGGTTTGTAACCATGGCAGTTGCGGTGGATGCGAAACCAGCCAATAATGCTATTGCCAAGTTCCATGGACAGGTAGATCGATATATATGTGCTTCATTGGCCAACAATCCAAAGAATGCACGATCATGCTATGCTAACCGTTGATGTTGGATTCATTTTGCAGTGTTTAGATGGACGCTCCCTACGACTAAGTATCGCAGATAAGAAGCGACAATTAACAGCGGGCAGGTGTAGTCATCATTGTTCCCACCACTGAGAGATGAAGTCACCTCTGAGAGATGAAGTCATCGTTGTTCTCCCCGCGGTTTATGTGCTCCTTCCAAGCTCATTTGCATCTTTGTCACCTTCGACGAATCATGGATGGAGATTCGAGACCTAGATCTGGGTTCAGTTTGCAATGCTTCCCAGTAGTAGCATGAATACCACCCCATTATGAGTATATGGGCAAATGCAGGTCACACTAGCTAGCTGGATTCTTCCATATGCCACTGCTATTAGTGTCAGAACCACTAACGTTGTGCCCATGGGACACTCTCATCGTGCCTTATCACTGTAGAAAAATAGATAGTCATTCACTGTCATTTCCAGGTGCTAATGTCTAGAGATCTAGGAGATTAGTGTAAACATTGGAAATGTTTTCAAGTATACTTTGGTTACTTTGTTTCTCCAAATCCGGCAGGAAAGCCACTTGTTATTATTTTATTAAGATTAGCTTATTTACTACTTCGCAGAGCAAGACTCTGTCAATGGCTTCCAACCCTCTTTATTCCTGGTCATCTTATGCTCCTTCGGTTCAAGTTTTGAGCCGGATAACACTACTAGATAAATGACCTTCGGTTCAACCCTTTAGTCCCGGAATATATTGAGCCCGGGACTAATATGGGTATTAGTCCCAAGTCTATTAGCTAGGAAGCCTGGAGATCTTTAGTCGGATGCATTTAGCAAGGGGAGTGCATTGCTTCCATGCATATGTTCAGGGGGAGTTTGCTCTTTTGCCGAGCCGGCATTTGATTTGAGCTTTCGTTTGTCACATGATTGGTGTTGAGCCCTTCCCGCCTCTTCTTGAGGGATCATGTGTTCTTGTCTTAGTTGGGTCAAGCCGTTGCCCTTGTCTTAGGGGACTGAGACTCTCATCTCAAGTGATCTGTTCTTTGCCTTTGATTGGTTTTTGATCACTTGGATGATTTCTTCATTTTCTTTTCTCGTTCTCTTACTATCTTCAAGTTATGTGTGTCGGGTGTTGTCAATGCACTCATCAAGGGGGAGATTGAGGACCAATGGTGGTCACCTTTGGATGATGAGTGATTGACAACCGTTGAGTGGTTTGATGTGTCTCTTGGGTCGTGATGTGCAGATGCAGGATGCGACATGGCGGCCGACGGCGCGCGGTGAAGGTCAAGCGTGAAAGGTTCATGCCGATGAACCAAGGACGGTGAAGGGTGAACGAGTTGGCTTGGACCGAGAGACCCGAAGAGTCCGAGCGGAGTCACGTGCGATCCGCATGGTGCATGGAAGAGCAAGAGTACAGCGTGATGAAGACGGCGTCGATCGAGTCAAGCGGGACGGAGGCGTCAAGGCTTGGCGAAGGCCGGACACGCGTCGACATCGAGGAGGTCGCGTGGCGGCCAAGCGGAGATGGACGGTTTGGGTGGTTTGGGCCTCAAAACCACCATGCAGGCGAGTTTGCCGGTTTGGGCCTGAAAACCGAGGGCGCGTTCGGTGCGGCCGGATGGCGGAATGGAAGGCACGTGGCGCCATCGCGAAGCTTGCGTCGAGACGAAACGAAGTCGTGAAGGTCCCGTGTCCGTCCGATGCGTCTGCGAAAAATTGGACGACTTTGCCCGTTCGGGGTATGTATCGACTTAGAGGTATTTTGGTCTTCTGGCCAAATGCCTATATATATGGAGGGTTGAAATTTTCAGCTATCTCTTTTATTCTCTCTTGTTTATTTTCTCATTTAAGGCTAGGGTTTGCTTAAATGTGAGAGGATTAGGCTTAGAGAGTGATTACTCTAGGTTTAGTGCTCCAATCCAAAAGTGGGAGGATGTGGGAGGTTTTCTAGCCACGAATCTTGTTAAGATTTCAGTGTTTAATCATTCATGGTGGATTCAAGGCTTGTCTCTCACGTTTTTCCTTTTTAGCTATTTTTGGAGCCTTTTTGGGTGATTTTTTGTTCTTCTTCTTGGCTGCGATTTGGGTCGGATTTATTGGAGGGATTTGGTGCTG
>QPGU01000581.1:0-23054 GCA_004135705.1 Alloteropsis semialata | reverse complement strand
AGCACCTGCGCCTCCTCCAGCATTTGCGCCCCTGCCCAGAGGTGCTGTACAGGTCTCGCCGGTCGCCAATGCCCATCGTATGACCACTCGCGCCAAGGATGGTCTTCGATTCCTAGCGGCCTACTCCAGTACACCGCTGTCCCCGATTCCCCGGACTTTCCGTGCTGCCCTCGCTGATCCAAATTGGCGAGCAGCCATGGAGAAAGAATATTCTGCTCTTCTTCAGAACAACACCTGGGATTTGGTCCCTCGACCTCATCATGCCAATGTTGTGACTGGAAAGTGGATCTTCAAGCACAAGTTCAGGTCAGATGGTACTCTTGAGCGCTATAAGGCTCGTTGGGTTCTTCGGGGTTTCACTCAGCGTCCAGGGATTGATTATGACGAGACTTTCAGCCCGGTTGTCAAGCCTGCCACCGTTCGGACAGTTCTCTCTCTTGCACTCTCCCGCAGCTGGCCGGTACATCAGCTCGATGTGAAGAATGCTTTTCTTCATGGCACTTTGACCGAGACTGTTTTTGCTGCCCAGCCATCTAGTTTTGAGGATTCTTCTCATCCTGGATTTGTGTGTCGACTCAACAGGTCTCTCTACGGTCTCAAGCAGGCTCCCCGGGCATGGTACAGTCGTTTTGCAGCATATCTTTTGTCACTTGGATTTGTGAATGCGAAGAGTGACACCTCCTTATTTGTCTATCACCACGGCGCTGAGACTGTTTATCTTCTGCTGTATGTTGATGATATTGTGCTCACAGCTTCCTCACAGGATATACTTTGGCGCACTATCTCTGCTCTCCAAAGAGAATTCAGCATGAAGGATCTTGGCGAGTTGCATCACTTTCTTGGGATGCGTGTTCAGCGCCGCAATGGCTACTTCTACTTGTCCCAGCGACAATACATGATGGATATATTGGACCGTGCTGGCATGGCTGAGTGCAAACCTTGTGCTACTCCAGTCGACACCTCTCCTAAGCTTTCAGGCAGTTCTGGTAACCCGGTTCAGGATCCCACTGATTTTCGCAGCTTGGCTGGCGCCCTTCAGTACCTGACTTTCACTCGTCCAGATATTGCCTATGCTGTTCAGCAGGTTTGTCTTCATATGCATGATCCTCGGGAGCCTCATCTGGCCGCGCTCAAGAGGATTTTGCATTATATACGAGGCACTCTGCACTTGGGTCTGATTCTTCGTCCTACAGTTCAGCATCAGTTGGTGGTTTATTCTGACGCGGATTGGGCAGGCTGTCCTGATACTCGCCGGTCCACTTCTGGTTATGCCGTGTTTCTTGGAGACAACCTCATATCCTGGTCCTCCAAGCATCAGAACACTATCTCTCGTTCCAGTGCGGAAGCCGAGTATCGTGCTGTTGCCAATGCTGTTGCCGAAGCATCCTGGTTGCGCCAACTTCTTGGCGAGTTACAGACACCCTTGCATCGCGCTACTTTGGTCTATTGCGATAATATTAGCGCTGTCTATATGTCCTCCAACCCAGTTCAGCATCAACGCACCAAGCACATTGAGATTGATCTTCACTTCGTGCGGGACCGCGTTGCTCTGTGTACTCCAAGTGCCCACCACTTCTCAGTACGCCGACATCTTCACCAAGGGGCTGCCTTCTTCGGTTTTCACTGAATTTAGGTCCAGTTTGAATGTTCATTGTACTGACGCTCAAACTGCGGGGGGGTGTTAGAAGATACGTGTCTGTATTGGGCTCTAATTGTCCTTGCTAACATGGGCTATTCCCATGTACCAGGCCCATGGCGTGGCTGCCTCCTGTGCGCCGGCTCCCTAGGGGAGTCCTGGCTGCAGGCGCCGGCCCTAGGGGTCCTGGCTGCCTTAGGCGCCACTCCAGGGTTTAGGGTTGTGTGCGTGTGTTGATTAGGTAAGGGTTCTCTTGATTGGGTACTTTCTATAAACCCCAAGGTCACCCTTACCTATATATATGTAACCCATGTCCTTCACCCTAATCAATCAATTATCTCGAGCCATACCTTCTCACACCCAGACACAAACCACCATCCCAAAATGCAGTGTCAATTTTCCTTCTTAATTTTTTTTACACAAACAGCAGGGGTGGCCCCTATTGATTTTTTGAATTGATAAAATGTATATACAAGTACAAGTAAAAAGGGATCTTTACCAAAAGAAACATTAACAAAACTTAAACAAAAAAAAACTTCCAAAAGATTCTTCACCAGTGGCTGTGCCCTATATTAGTCCAAGGCAAGCTCCTCCATGAATTATTCAATATTTCTTTTGTAAAAATCTAGGTACTTATTCAACAATATTTTCATTGACACATAAAAAGAAATATAGAAATATAGAGCGGATGAGAATGTCAGTAATTTGCTTACATATATTAAGCTGACACAAGAACTTCAAAACTTCCTGAACTTTCTCATCAACCACTTCACATTTGACTTCGATTGCCTTGAGGTGTTCTGACATTGCAGAGGATTTGTCATATGGATGGTGCCTCCCTATCATTTCGACTTTATATTTAGGTCCCTGTAATAAGAAAAACAGTCCACCGAGAATAATCATCAAAATTTATAGTTACTTCAATAAATCAAGATACCTACTTAGAAATGCATATACCTTACAGAAAAGATGAAGAGTGAGCTTCTCTAGAACTGGTGAGTGTTTCAGAATGCAAGTAAATGCAGGGAACTCAGGAGGCACGCACCAGTGATCATCGAGTAGCAAAGTCTTTAAATTGCTAAATGTAGGGCACTGTTTCAAGTCCCTTTCAAAAATAAACTGAACGAAATGCATACAAAAAAAGATCAAGAAATACTCTTGAGTTAATATGATGATTAAAGAACCTAGTAGCTGAGCTGCTTTATGAATGTCCAGAACTGGATATATAAATAGTCTAACAGAAATATCAAGTGAATAAAATTGTTACAGATGAAGTGTAATATCGTTGTGGACTCAGATAGAAATGCCAAATTCTCAGCATTCAATAAACCATCCAGGAGCGCACACTTTCCATAGTCATCTGGCACATTGTGACAAGAGAAGCAATCCTCGTCATCACAGTCTGAAGAGTAATTAGTCTCAATGGGGACTCTCACAAATGCCTTTTTCAATGATGGCATGCTCGGATGCTCCCAAGAACAGGAGGTCTGAACAAATGGCTATCCAGGTTTAGTGACACAAGACTTGGGACAAAAACAAGAGTGTGGAACTCGATGCTGAAATCACAGGTTATGATGCTTAGATGTTTCAGGGACTTTGATGAGAGCTTCCTGACGGTCGACAAATAGCAGTGGGTGATCTCAAGATGCTCAAGTGATGGACAACTCGAGAAGTCACAGAAATCATTATGCAACACTACCCCTTCAAGCTCTAGCGTTGTCAGTTGCCGTGACACCAGAGGCAGGTTGTGCAGCTCAAAGGGTTCACCAGAGTAAATGTTCTCGATCCTGAACCTCTGAACTTGGCACATCACAACATGCCAGACCCAACGATTCAGGCATAGCACATCATCTTCCTCGTCGAAGCTGCCGAAGATAAGCTCGCATGCTTCAAGAGGGGCGCGTCCGCGGAGGCGCAGCATATCATCAACAATCCTCTGTTGCTTCTTCACAAACACAGGATCCTTCCAAATCTCCAGGATGCACGCGACGCGCAAGGGTGTGGCGGACTTCCAGAGGTGGCGCCAGCGCTGGGCGAGCACGGCTGTCCGGCCGGCCTCCTCTGCCGGCAGGAAGCCAAGGATGTGCTCGAGGACGCCATCGGGGAGTGCATGTATGCCGTCTCTGCCGCTAGCCACGGGCATGTTCTTAGCCTTTTTCCACGGGGGCATTCCGTCGGACTGGTTGGTGGTCGGCGTCGATGCTGCAGGAGCAATGAAGGAATAAAAGAAGGAAAGAAGCCCCACCGCACAGGGCGACCGCCTCACCTCTCCGCCGGCAGCTTCGGCTTCCTTGGCGGTCTGCAATTCCTTGTCTCCTCGTCGATGGAACTGGGCGGCGGGGTTGGAATTTGGAAAGGAGTGGAGGATCTGCTGCACAGGCAGTGTCCGGGTAGAGGATTCGATTTGCAAAAGCTGACAAAGTGGGCCCAGATGATCAGTGTCTTTGTCAAACAGCCGGCCCCATGAATGCCTCGTCTTCATTTTCTACAGTTCTATTGTATGCTTCACAAAATTCTTAAAACATTTGTAAATGTATGTGGTGATGAAATATGCATCTTCTAAAAAAAACTTTTCTCATATCCTGTAGTAGAAAACGTATATGTATATATTGAATTTTAAATCAGACTATTTTTTGAAACTTTCAAAGCAAGGAAACTCAAACGAGACTTCAGCATGCTCACATCAAAATGCTCAGGTTATCATAAATATGTGGTCTGTGGCTAGATGTTTTTTTTTAAAAAAAGTCTTTGCATACATTTATTTAATAGACCGGGCCCTGTTTAGTTGAGGAAAGTTTTACAACTTTTCACTATTCACCCATCACATCAAATGTTAGGACAGTAATTAAGGGTATTAAACGTGGATTAATGACAAAACACATTTCATAACCCCCGGGTAACTTCGCGAGACGAATCTAATGAGTCTAACTAAGCCATGATTAGACAACGTCGTGCTACAGTAAACAATCTCTAATGATGGATTGATTAAGTTTAATAGATTTGTCTTGTGATTTCCCGTCCATCCATGTAATTAGTTTTATAATTAGATCATGTTTAGTCCTCCTAATCTTCGGTTTAAAATTGCTACAGTAAATTTCGCAAACTTTCTCACCGAACTAAACAGGCCCCTAGAATTATTGTTCTAGACTTTTGGATGTCATTGTATATGACATTCAGGGGGTGTTTAGATGCACCCGTTATGCATAGGGTTTATGCATTGGGTCGCGTGCACAGAGAGAAGAAATGAACTGACATGGTTCTCTAGGTGAAAACTTTATGTCTTTTTGGTGGAACTAAGGCCCTAGGGACTGTTGATATTTTGCCGAGTGAGCCAAAGCGACCTCCCTGGCCTCTTCCAGCTGATCGACCGCGTCCTCGAGAGAGGTTTGATTGCCTTCGTCGTCGTAGGCACGGATACGCGGGGACCCGTAGTCGAGGTCGGTCGGGAGTATGGCTTCCGACCCGTATACCATGAAGAACGGGGTGAAGCCCGTCGCGCACTCGCCGTCGTGCACAGGCTCCAGATTACCGCCGGGAGCTCTTCGACCCAACGCCCTCCGAACTTTTTCAAACGCTCGAATATTCGGGGTTTGAGCCCTTGCAGGGTCATCCCGTTCGCGCGTTCCACTTGCCCGTTCGTGCGAGGGTGCGCGATGGCGGCCCAGTCGACCCGTATGTGGTGCTCATCGCAGAATCGCAGGAATTTCTTCCCGGTGAACTGGGCCCCATTGTTCGTGATGATCGAATTGGGCACGCCGAAGCGATGGACGATGTCGAGGAAGAACTTGACGGCTCTTCCGATCGGATGGTCGTGATCGGTCGGACCTCTATCCACTTGGTGAACTTGTCGACGGCGACGAGCAAGTGGTCGAAGCCCCCGGGCGCCTTCTTGAGGGGCCCGACCATGTCCAATCCCCAGACAGCGAACGGCCAGGTGATGGGGATCGTTTGGAGGGCTTGCGCAGGAAGGTGTGTTTGCCTCGCAAAGAACTGACACCCTTCGCAGGTGCGCACGATCTCAATAGCGTCCTTCACGGCCGTCGGCCAGTAGAACCCTTGTCGGAACGCGTTCCCGACAAGGCCGCGGGGTGCGGCGTGGTGGCCACACGTGCCCCCGTGGATGTCCCTCAACAGCCCCTTGCCCTGGTCAAAGGGGATGCACCGTTGGAGGATTCCCGTGGGGCTGCGTCTGTACAGGTCGACCTCTACAATCGCGTAGGATTTGGCGCGCCGAACAACACGGCGGGCCTCTGTTTTATCCGTCGGGAGTTTCTCCCGCAGCAAGTAGTCGAGGAAGGGCCGTCGCCAATCCGGAGCGCCGGAGTCTGGCGCCTGGTCCTTGGTCAGCGTCGCGACGGCAAGGGCGAGTAGGTCGGACAGGGCCTGATCGGTCGGCTCGGCGCCGACCTCGGACCCTTCCGTGGCCTTGGCCTCGTCCTCGCCAGCCCCCGGGCCTGGAGCGGTCCGCTCCGGGAAACCTTGACCGTGGGGCCCGGCCTGTGCCAGGCGGGGGAGCTTTATCGAAGGGCTCCGTTGGTCACTGGCGAGGACGGGTTCCCGGCCGGACGCTTTCTTGGCCAGTGCGTCGGCGGCCTCGTTGAACCGCCTTTTGATGCGCCGTAGCTCAAGGCCGTCGAACCTGTCCTCGAGCTTCCGTACCTCCTGGCAGTACGCGGCCATGGTCTCGCTTTCGCAGCTCGACTCTTTCATGACCTGATTGACCACGAGTTGGGAATCGCCTCGAATCTCGAGGCGCCGAATTCCCAACTCGATAGCTATCTTCAAGCCATTGATCAGTGCCTCGTACTCGGCCGCGTTGTTGGAGGCTGGGAAATGCAGTCGGATCACGTATTTCATTCGCACCCCGAGGGGTGAGACGAAAACTAAACCGACTCCCGCTCCTGTGCGAGTCAACGAGCCGTCAAAGTACATCACCCAGTACTCCTGATCGACGGGGCTGCGGGTAGCTGAACCTCGGTCCATTCCGCGACGAAGTCGGCGAGGGTCTGGGACTTAATGGCTGTCCGGGGGGCGTAAGTAATACCCTGGCCCATCAGTTCCATGGCCCACTTCGAGATCCGACCCGTCGAGTCCGGGCTGTTTATGATCTCGCCCAGGGGAAAGGAGCTCACCACTGTGACCGGGTGCGAGTCGAAGTAGTGGCGGAGCTTCCTTTTGGAAATGAGGACAGCGTACAGCAACTTCTGGATCTGCGGGTACCTCATCTTGGTGTCTCCGAGCACCTCGCTTACGAAGTAAACCGGGCGCTGCACCTTGAGAACGTGCCCCTCTTCTTCGCGCTCCACTACCAACGCTGCGCTCACCACTTGTGTAGTCGCCGCAATGTAGAGGAGAAGGGGCTCGCCCGTATTCGGCGGGACCAAGATCGGCGGCTTCGTCAAGACCGCCTTGATGTGATTTAGCGCCGTTTCGGCCTCCTCCGTCCAAACGAACCGCTCGGACTTCTTCAAGAGCCGGTACAGAGGGAGGACCTTTTCGCCGAGACGCGAGATGAACCTACTCAACGCGGCCAGGCACCCAGTGATCCGCTGCACCGCTTTCAGGTCCCGAATCGGGCCCATCTTGGCGATGGCGTCGATCTTCTCTGGGTTGGCTTCTATCCCTCGGCGAGACACGATGAAACCCAGGAGCATCCCTCTGGGTACCCCAAAGACGCATTTTTCGGGGTTGAGCTTAACATCGTTCGCCCTGAGTTTGGCGAACGTCTTTTCCAGGTCGGCTACGAGCTGGTCGGCCTGTTTGGACTTGACAACGATGTCGTCCACGTACGCCTCAACGGTCGGTCCGATGAGTTCGTCGAAACACCTAAGCATACACCGTTGGTAGGTGGCGCCGGCGTTTTTAAGCCCGAACGGCATTGTCACGTAACAATACGACCCGAACGGGGTTATGAAGGAAGTCGCGAGTTGATCGGACTCCTTCATGGCTATTTGGTGGTATCCGGAGTACGCATCGAGAAAGCATAAGGTTTCGCACCCCGAGGTAGAGTCGACTATCTGGTCTATGCGTGGCAAAGGAAAAGAGTCCTTTGGGCACGCTTTGTTAAGAGCAGTATAATCAACACACATTCTCCATTTCCCATTCTTTTTTCGTACAAGGACGGGATTGGCTAACCACTCGGGATGATACACTTCCTTGATGAAGCCGGCCGCCAGAAGCTTCGCGATCTCCTCGCCGATCGCCCTGCGCTTGTCGTCGTCGAAGCGCCGGAGGCGTTGCTTCACGAGTCGGGACCCGGACCGGATGTCCAAGGAATGCTCGGCGACCTCCCTCGGAATGCCCGGCATGTCCGAGGGCTTCCACGCGAACACGTCGACGTTCGCGCGGAGGAAGTCGACGAGCGCGCTTTCCTATTTGGGGGACAGCTTGGTCCCGATCCGCGCCACCTTCTTACTTGGGCGGTCGGGGTCCAGTTGGACCCCCTTGGTGCCCTCGAGCGGCTCGAATGACGCCGAGCCATGAATGAAGTCGGGTGCTTCCTCGACGAGTCGCGCCCTTATCGGGGTGAGCTCTTCGGTCGATGCGATGATGGCCGATGCCAACTCGCAGCTTTCCACCTCGCATTGATGAGCCCGTTGGAATGACGCTCCCACCGTGATCACCCCCTTCGGCCCCGGCATCTTGAGCTTGAGGTAGGTGTAGTTGGGGACGGCCATGAACTTCGCGTAGCATGGGCGGCCCAAGATGGCATGGTAGGATCCATGGAATCCCACCACCTCGAACGTGAGGGTCTCCGTCCGGAAGTTGGTCGGAGTTCCAAATGTAACGGGCAGGTCGATTTGCCCGAGAGGGACGGCCTGTTTACCGGAGACCACTCCGTGGAATGGTGCACCTGTCGGGCGGATTCGTCCTCGGTCAATCCCCATGGCGTCCAGCGTGTCAGCGTAGAGGATGTTGAGCCCGCTCCCGCCATCCATCAGCACCTTGGTGAGTCGCTTGCGTCCTATGACCGGGTCGACCACTAAGGGGTACTTGCCCGGCCTTGGGACGAACTGCGGATGGTCGGCCCGATCGAAGGTGATGGACGCCTCCGACCATTTGAGGAAGGTCGGGGTCGCTGGCTCGGCGGCGTACACCTCTCGGCGCTCCACCTTGGCTCGCCCTTTGCTCACCGACGCCTCCGTCCCGCCAAAGATCATCAGGCATCCGTCCGGCTCCGGATAGGGGTCGGCGTCCATGTTCTCTCCCGCCCCCAACTCCTTCGGGGCCAGGTCGGACTTCCTTGCTCGCGGTGCCGGCTTTCGGGGTCCCCCAGCCATGAATTTCTTCATGAGGGAGCAGTCCTTGTACAGGTGCTTGACAGGATACTCGTGGTTCGGGCACGGCCCGTTCCACTTCCTCTCAAAGTGGTCGGGGACCTCTCCTGTCGGGGGTTGGAGGTCGGTTTGGGGTCAGCCGCGGCCACCAGGGCGGCCTCACCGTCGTGGCGCCTGCCCTTGGCCTTTTTCTTCTTCTTGGCGGAGGGCCCCGACGGGCCCTCCTCGGCAGCCTCCGTCTGCTTGCCCTTCGGCTCGGCAGACGGGTGGAAGATGGCCCCCACTGCCTCCTCACCGGCCGCGTGACTCGTGGCGATGTCGAGCAGCTCCTTGGCTGTACGAGGGCTCTTCCGCCCGAGCTTGTGGACGAGGGACTTGCACGTCGTTCCTGTGAGGAACGCCCCGATGACGTCGGCGTCAGCGAGGTTGGGGAGTTCGTTACACTGCCGGGAGAAACGTCTGATGTATTCCCGGAGCGTCTCCCCCTGCTTCTGCCTGCAGCTCCTGAGGTCCCATGGGTTCCCAGGGCGATTGTAAGTCGCCTGGAAGTTCCCCACGAAGACTTCCCTCAAATCGGACCAGCTCCCGATTTGTCCCGCGGGGACATGTTGGAGCCAAGCCCGTGCCGAATCGGCCAGATGAAGTGGCAGGTTGTGGATGATGAAGTCATCGTCGTCGGCTCCTCCGGCCCTGCAGGCGAGTCGGTAGTCCTCAAGCCAGAGCTCGGGATCGGTTTCCCCGTCGTACCTTGGGAAGTTCGACGGGGCTCTAAAGTTGGCGGGGCGAGGGGCTGCTCGGATCCGTGAGCTAAAGGCCCGCGGTCCTGGCACGTCTGGGCTCGGCGTCCTCTCGCCCTCATCGTCGTCGTATCGGCCGCCGCGACGAGGAGCGCGCCCTCGCTGTCGTTCGGGCTCGGCCTCGGGGAGCCGCCGTCGGCGGGCGTTCAGGATGCTCCGGGCGTCCTGGATCGGGCCGACCCGTTTCAGGATCGGAGCCTGAAGGGCCGCGCGTTCGGCGGGACGGGGCTGATGCACCGATACTCCCTGCTGGTCGCGTCCGCCGTGCCCGCCGGACGGCTGCCTCGAGGCCTCGCGGTGGCTCACCTGCGACGCTCGTCGTCGTGATTGCGAACTCTCGGCCTGCTGAGCCGCAGCTCGCTCCAGAAGCTCACCGAGTTCCCGCTGGGCCTTGCGAGCTTCAGGAGTCGCCGGCGGGGGGAGTCCTCGCACGAGCATGGCCGCGGCGGCTATGTTCTGCCCGGCGCGGGCGAAATGCGGGGGCGGGACGCCGTCATCGTTGACGATTTGGCGCTGCACGTCCCGCGCACGGCCCCGTGCCGGAGCCGCATCTCCAATCTGCAGAAGCTCGCGCTCGATGCGCTCTCGCTCCCGCTCGACCCGCGCGCGCTCCTGTTCCAGAAGGAGGCGGGCCCCCCTGATGTCCCACGCTATCCTGGCCCGACGCCGACCCGGGCGAGGCGGAGAAGGGTCGGCGAGGCGGAGAAGGGTCGGCCGAGGTGACGCGGGGTCGGCCGAGGCGGAGAAGGGTCGGCCGAGGTGACGCGGGGTCGGCCGAGGCGGAGAAGGGTCGGCCGAGGTGACGCGGGGTCAGCCGAGGCGGAGAAGGGTCGGCCGAGGCGTTTTGGGATCGGCCGGCCCCCTTATCGCTCGGCGCTTCCCTTGCCAGCCCGGTTTATGGATTTGCTTACGCCTATCTCCTTCTCAAAATAGCAAGGTCCCACCCGTCGGTGAGTGGGTCGGATATTGATGTCTACATTCCATTGTCATGAAGCTTGGAATTCGAATACGCGTATCATGCTACGCTTGCTTGCCAAGTAACGCATATACAACAAAGTTTTGAATCATGCCGAGTTGTTTAACAACAATCCAATCAGGCTACATTCAAACAAAATCCATCTACTCTCTGTTTCAAACAAAAGGATCGGGCAAATCAAAATACAGATAAACAAGTACTTTTGTTGACGAAACATTAGTATTTACATATGATAAAGTTCTTTACACGGGTTCTTCTTACATGACACGAAAACCTAGAACTTAAGGCGGGAAACTATCTTCTCCGCCGTGTCCTTCTCCTCTTCCATATAGGTATCGTACATGTCTCGGGTGCACGCCGGGTTGATCCGCCCTTGCGTAATGCTCAAAGGCTGGGCAGGGAACCAGGATCGGACTAGCCCGAGTACTTGCCTAGTACAAGAACGGGCGATCCGCTGGCAGTAAGCTCGCACCTGCCCAGGAGTTGCACGGAGACGATCGATAAGAGGAGGAGCAGGACTACCCGCGGGTACCTTGGCGTACACATCGACCAGCAGGAGGGCAGCCTCTCTGAAGGATTCAAGCTCCGCACCACGACGGTTGATTTCCACGCGGAGAGCCTAGATCTCATCTTCCTGGTCGCGGATCTTGGTCATGTCCTGAACGAGCTGAGCAACGGCGTCCTGGCGCATCTTTTGCTCTTCAGCAAGTTCCATCATGCAGTCCCTCTCCCGTTGCTCGGCCTGATTGGCGCGCTCCTGTTGCCAGTAGAAAAGATTCTTCATGTCGACTACTTCGGCCTTCAGAGCTTCAATCCGCTTCTCTCCCTCTGCATCAAACAAGTCTTATTATTTTCATATTTATGATTTGTGCTAACAAACAGGGAAAAGAAGTCAGTGGCATACCTGAGAGCTTTTGCCTAAGCGATCTGTTCTTTTCGAGAACATCCTCGCACTGGTCCTGATACAAGTTGATCTTCTTGTAAGCCTCATCCAGCTCGAGGCGAAGCTTGGCGCGCTCTTGTTCCCATGACGCCTGATCTTTGGCCAAGTCGTCTGCTGCCTTCTCTGCTCGTGTAACAGATGTGCTAGCTCTGCGGAGCATCTCCGACTTCTGATGCGAACGGTGAAGGATGCTCTATTCCCAAAAACAAGGTGGCAGAGTTTATCAACAAAAGACCCAAAAGAGATAAGTAATATGGCAATAATAATTTCCTTTATACTAACCTCTGTAAGCTTGGAGAGTTGTTTCTGTAGCTCGGCGGCTTTCTCGACATCTTCCTGATCAACTTGCGAGTTGAACAGGAAGGCATTATCATCTTCATTCAGATTTACGCTCGGTGTTCCGGTGTATATATGGAATGGCTCTGCCGTCGGCTCTCGGGGTTTCTTCTTTTTCCGGATGATTTCCTCAATGGTTGCCGCCTTCACCAGTTCGGCAGCTGCATCAAGCTCCTTGGTGCGCAGGCTTGCCATCCGAGTACTTTCTGCTGACCTGGGCCAGGCGCCTTGAGCAGAAGTACCCGGAGCGGTTTGCCCTGGTACTCTAGAGGACGACGAAGCTGCGGTGCTTGACTCTTGCGGGCAGAGCTGCGGTGATGCTCGGGGGCTCGGCTCTTGCTCCACTCCAGCCTCCTTGGCATGGGATTCCATGGACGGGTTTACCTCCGAGACTTCTGGTGATTGTGCGGGAGGAGGAGTAGGCGGCCGGCTGAACAAGACAGAAGATTGCAAGAATCAATTTACCGAACATGGTAAATAAGCAGATGGTGCTGATCAACAAAGCAGATTACTTACCTGGCGAAATCCATATCGAATTCCGGTTCGTCCAGATCAAAGTTGAACCCCCAGACGGGATGTCTTGAGGCTTGTGCGTTTCATCCTGACGAGTGGGTTCCTTTTTCTGTGTTTGCTGCATACAAGAACTCAGATCAAGAAAAAGGACCCGGCACAAGTCAAGACGAAAGATTTCAAACATAAATTGACATACCTTGGGCGGAGATGGCTGCAGTGGGATCCCCATAGGAATCTCTACATTTGCTTCCGCCTTCGTGCCAAGGTCCTCTGCTTCAGGGAGATTGGTGTCAGTAGACTTCTCGATGGTCGGAGATAGCTTCTTCCGCACAGCTCGCCTCTTCTTGGGGACCTGGGGACTTGGCGCGTCGTTGGAACTAGGCCTCTTCAGGCCTGATCCTCCCTGCTCAAGTATCTTGGGGCGAGGTTGTGGGGGTGCATCGTCATCCGATAAGGAGGATCCTTCCTCCATCACTACATCGTCCGTGACCGGCGCTGCCTTCCTTCCCTTTCCCAGAACCACCAGCGGATTGCTGGGGCGGTGGGGACAGGGGCGGCTCAGGCAAGCCCATCGGGCTATCTTCCACTGCAGGAGGTGCGGAAGCAAACCTCGTGCGTAATTCCTAGAATTGGGCACAAGAAAACTCATTAGATCGTATTCAGATAAAAGCTGGATATCAAATACAAGATATTTAGGGTTGATTTTCAACTCACCGCTGCTGGGGGACGGCTGGCTGAGTACTCAGGTACACGGCGAGGGAGCTCTATGGCGTCCATGAACAACCCTTGAATGCGGAGAGCAACTTCGTCCATAGACAAGTCCACGGTGGAGACCCTGGTGGGGTCATTGGAGCCGGTATAGCTGTAGCCAGCGTGTTCCCGTTTCTGACAGGGCTGCACGCGACGGCGGAGGAAAGAGCTGGCTATTCCAATGGCCGTCAGCCCTTCTCCTTCAACTCGGCGATTATCTTCAGCAACCCAACAATCCCGCCTGCCTCGTCATCACTGATTGCTTCATTCCAGTTGCTCTGAGGGCGGGGCAGGTGGCCAGAGTGCTTTGTCAATCTCGGGGGCTGGTTCTCTACTTAGAACCACTTGTCTGCCCAGTCCTTGATGGAATCATTCATTTTGAAATCAAAATAGACATTCTTCATCCCCTGACGCAGTTGGATTCCGACCCCGCCGACTACTTTATCCTGGCTACTCTTGACTCGGAAAAGAAGGCGGAATAGATTGAAACGTGGATCGATTCCAAGAAAAGTTTCGCACAGGTCGATAAAGAGAGAAATCTGGAGAATGGAGTTAGGGTTGAGATGAAACAACTCTAACTTATAGAAGGAGAGAAGGCCATGCAGAAAGTCATGAACGGGTAGGGCAAATCCCCGCTCATAGAAGGCAGCAAAAACAACAATCTCGTGGACTTCATCAAAAGGCCATGGCTTACCAATGTTGGTGCGCCACCACGAGATTGACTTGTCCAAGAGATATCCTTGATTCACAAGGTCTTGCACCATCTGGTCTGTCGCCTTGGATGGCCTCCAGACGAGTGCGGGAGCGGGTGCATTCTTGAAGATCGGCATGTCTGTGATTGGAACTTTGGGGGTTTTCTTGCCGGGTGCGGGCTTGCTTGCTGCAGATTTGCTTGCGGCGGGCTTGCTTGGTGCTGGTTTCTTCCCCATTTGTTCTGATTGGGGACTATCCGAGGAGATCTCGAGCGGAGCTTGGATGGATTCAAGGGTGTGCGCGAGTATGGAAGGATTTGAGATTTGGGGGCGGCGGCTGGAGCAAATGTGAATACGAAGCGGTTTACCCTCTTTTTTTATAAACTGAAGCGGTAACCCTAAGCGTATTCTCTAAAAGCCATTTTCTCAACAACGCCAATACTTGTGTATTCGCGGTTTTTTAACTAGATGCATATTTGTGCGGCAATTTCCTTATGGGCTAAGTTGTTCACCGATTTATTTTCATACTCGGGGGCTGATGCTTAATAAGAGTGATTTTTTCTTACTCAAAGAATATACTTATTTCTACAGAAGTCTTTAAACTTATTGTCATCTGCTTTAAGCTTGGGGGCTGAGGGGGGAATAATATATTCCTTTTGGAAAGTTTTTCATTAAAGACCCTGAAATTATTTTTAATCCTTGAAAACATTTCTAGGCTCGGGGGCTAGACCCATAATGGGTCCATCTTTTTTCAAAAGTTGGACACCATTATAGTAAATGGGGAAAGTTTTTGCATCATCTTTGATTTACAAACCAAAGCCCGGAGGCTGACTGCAAAAGAAGTTGGCAAGAAGCACATCATGTTCACTTCTGAAGGTTTTCAACAAACAAGCAGGATGACGAGAAAACAGCTCGGCTGATGCTGAAACTGTTGAGAAACAACCCGGCAGGGTGAAGACATGAAGACGCTCGGGGGCTTGACGGTCCAAGATCCATGGGAGTCCTCATGGGCTGTAGGCCCGCTAGGAAATTGGGCCGGCAACTCTGACAGATACAAGGAAGAGGCGTACAGCTTAAAGAAACTAGTCGGCTACTAGGAAACAACCCGGCCTACTCATGTTAGGACTCTGTGTATTGTATCCGACTAGGAGTTTGTATTTCTTGCCTTGTAGACCCTGTCTCCCGAGTATATAAGGTGAGGCAGGGACCCCTTGTAAAATCATAACCATCAATATGAAGCGATCCACCATACAGGACGTAGGGTATTACGCTCTCTACTCGAGGCGGCCTGAACCTGTCTAAATCGTCTCGTGTTCACCATCATGCTTCTGGTTCCGGCGAGGCCCTCACGAACAACTCGACTACTTAGAGACCCCTATAGTAGGCTAGCCGGTATAAAAAACCGACTATCAGTCGTACAAACTTGCGGCAGTGAACTTTAGCCTTGCATTTCCTAATTGTGAAAGGTAGTAGATCCCTTGACAGCCCAAATTTTGTAGAGAAAATTCCTTATTTGACACTAAAAAAATGACTCGTTCCTTTTTTGGCCCTTAAAAAAATTTTCTTCCCTATTTGATACTGACTTCAACTTTCATTCTCAATTTGACACTCCATCTGATTTTCCATCCAACCACTGTTAAATGCCCTGTGAAAAGATGATTTTGCCCCTCATAGATTTGCCCCCTTCTTTTCTCCTTCCCCTGTCTCCCTCCACTTCTCCCGGGTGTGGAGGGCATGGCCGCTAGGGTCGTGCGCCCGACCAGCCTCCACGCCACAGGGCTGCTGGGGCCGCGCGCCTACCTGCTGGGGCCGCTGCGCGCCCGCTCGACCGTGGAGGCCGGCGACCATGAGTGAACCTTGACATGGGAGCCCGCACTGCTGATCCATGTTGATCTCTGCAGCCAGGCGACACTCGCCTTAGCGTAGTTCCTCTTCACCTCCGTCCTCGCAGAGCACGACGCGGCCGTAAGTTTGCACCCAAATCTGGGGTCCTCACCGCCAGGAACGTTCTTGTGGCGAAGAGCACAAGCGTCTCGAGAGAGGGGACGCTCGTCGAGCTGGATTTTCCCATGATTCATTTTGTCGAGTGCCATTCTGACGAGCTGCCTTCCATCCCACATCCCAGAGACCCTGAACGGAGCTACCGCTGTTAGCATTCCAAATCAGTGGCCGGTGATCTCATTGTAATTTTTTTCACTCCTTTTAGTTGCTTGTACCAATCTCATAGTTCAATGCGGGGAAGAGAGGCCGCGAGCATGTAGGGCCGCGAGAAGGATGTTGAGGCTGGGGCTGCTCACGCCGCCGCACTGCCGGGCCCCGGAGCCGCACGCTAGCCAGGCCACCGCGACACAGTTGCTCGCCACTCGCCCGCGCTGCAGGGTCCTAGGGGCCACACGCCCGCCCGGCCACCGTGCAACAGGGGCTTGCCGCTCGCCCGGGCTACAGGGTCCCTTGAGCCGTGCTCCCGCGGCACCCGAGGGGCTCACCACCCGCCCGGGCGCCGTGCCGTAGGTGTCGCCATCCGCTCGACCGTCATGCTATAGGAGGAGAGGAAGGAAAAACAGGAGGGAACAGGAGAAGAGGAAGGAGAAAAGTATAAGTGGTGGGGCCCATATCTATGAGGGGCAAATTCGTCTTTTCACAGGATGTTTAACATTGATTGGATGAAAAATCGGACGGAGTGTCAAATTGGGAATCAAAGTTAAAGTCAGTGTCAAATAGGGAAGAAAAATTTTTTTAGGGCCAAAAAAGGAACGAGTCATTTTCTCAGTGTCAAATAAGGAATTTTCTCAATTTTGTAGCGCCTCATATCAGAAAATGAAATCTAAACAAAAATGAAAGGCACAGTAACTTCAGAGTTAATTGTCATCTATAGGAACAGAAATTAAGGTACCTGATATAATCTTAAAACTACAGAAACAGGCTTCCTTAAATATGAAATTCACTTATTGACCAACGTTCAGCCTAGTATGATTGACATGTTCAACTAAAAAGACAATTAATCAAAATAATGATAAATTGTTTGACACAGTTTTCTAAACTACAATAATTTCAACTTGGAACTAGAATCTAGGTAAACTACCCTTTCAGTGTCCGTACCATTGTAGATTCTTCTCGGGCTGACATTGTTTGTCTTCAGGAAACTAAAATTTCTGCTATGTCCAATAGAGTCTTGCTATCTGCTTTAGGCTCGGATTTCTCTGAATTCATTGCTGTACCATCTATCGGTGCTAGTGGGGGTATTCTGGTTGCCTGGAGACGACACATCAAAGCGTCAGGTGTTGTGCGAACCGACAACTATAGTGCTACCATCCAAATCTCTCCAGAAAATGGGCAGGCATGGTGGTTGACGTGTGTTTATGGCCCTCAAGGAAATGATGCTAAAATTCAATTTCTGCAAGAGTTGCGGGACATCCGGGCCGCCTGTCCAGGACCTTGGATGGTGGCTGGAGATTTTAACTTAATTTACAAGGATGAGGACAAGAACAACTCTAATCTAAATAGAGTAATGATGGGGCGTTTTCGGAAATTAATTAATGACCTGGCCCTCAAAGATTTGCCTCTGCATGGTCGCAAATACACATGGACAAATCAACAAGATTCTCCTACTCTAGTGAAGCTGGACAGAGTTCTATGTACAGTTGATTGGGAGGATAAATTCCCCAATTGTTTGCTTCAGAGTACAGCCTCTGATGATTCAGATCATTGCCCCCTGTTACTTGGTCTTCATGATAACAGGTCCGGACGGCGCAGGTTTCATTTTGAGTCATTTTGGCCCAAGTTAGACGGATTCCAGGAAGCTGTTGCCTCAGCCTGGGTTTCTGTTCCACCTGGGCAATGCCCCTTCATCACTCTAGACAGGAAATTCAAAGCTGTCACCAAAAGCTTACAGAGTTGAGGCAGCAAGGTGGTCGGTCAAATTTCTTTCCAACTTGCATTAGCAAGAGAGATACTTCATCAGTTCGAGATTGCTCAGGATAGTCGCCAACTCTCTCAGGAGGAATTATGGCTCAAAAATAAGCTGAAAAAGCACAGTTTGGCTCTCTCATCACTCAAACGAACAATAGCCCGACTACGTTCAAGGATCAGTTGGCTAAAGGATGGAGATGCTAATACTCAGTTGTTCCACCTTCATGCCCGACACCGAAAAAGGAAGAACTTTATTGGGAAACTGATCTCAGGAGATCAAATTTGCACCAGCCAGGAGGAAAAAGCTGCAGTTATGGATGAATTCTATGATAATCTGCTGGGTAGAAGCATTACAAGGGAGAATACTATCAACTTGCCTGAACTAGGAATCAATGTACTTGAGCTTTCTGAACTTGATCTACCTTTCACTGAAGAAGAGGTGTGGAGCACGATCAAGCAAATGCCTTCTGATAAGGCTCCGGGACCGGATGGATTCACAGGTCGTTTCTATAAAACTTGTTGGGCCATAATAAAAGAAGATATCATGGCAGCCATTTCAGCAATATGGAGCAGGAAGCTTGCAAACTTTGGGGTCCTCAACTCTGCATATATCACACTTCTCCCCAAAAAGGAAGGAGCAGAACACCCCAAAGATTTTAGACCTATCAGCTTGGTCCATAGTTTTGCCAAGTTAGTCACAAAATTGTTAGCCAACCGTCTCGCCCCAAAGCTGCAGCAAATGGTTTCACCCGTTCAAAGTGCCTTTATCAAAGGCCGATTTATACAGGATAATTTCATGTTGGTACAGCATACAGCAAGATACCTACATCAACAGAAAGAGCCTCGGATTCTATTAAAGCTAGATATATCTAAGGCTTTTGACTCAGTGTCGTGGCCTTTCCTCCTTGAAATAATGCAACAGCTAGGTTTTGGACAAATCTGGCGTGATATAATCAGTGGGCTGCTTTGCTCTTCATCCACCCAAGTGCTCATGAATGGTTCTCCTGGTGATCACATTTTCCACCGGCGAGGCCTCCGACAGGGTGACCCTCTATCCCCGATGCTATTTATTTTGGTCATGGACGTGTTGGGGCATATGATCTCAAAGGCTGCAAATGAAGGTTTGTTGTTGCCTCTGTCAAGACGGCCCTTGCAACAGCGAGTCTCCATTTATGCAGATGATGTGGTTTTATTCCTTCGTCCTTCTGCTGAGGACATTAATGTAATTATGGATATTCTCAATTTGTTTGGAGAGGCAACAGGGCTCAAGACGAATCTGCAAAAAAGTAATGTGCTGCCCATCAGGTGTAAGGAAAATGAAATAGCAACTGTACAGTCCTTACTGCTATGTGCACTTGCTGACTTTCCTTGCAAGTATTTAGGACTGCCCTTATCTCTGAAGAAACTAACGAAGGAACAAGTGCAGCCCATTATTGACCGCATTGCTGATCAGTTACCTGGATGGAAAGCAAATCTGATGACTAGGGCTGGGAGGATGGTCCAGGTGCAATTTGTGCTTACTGGAATGCTCATCTACATGTTAATGGCTGTTGATCTTCCACCTTGGGCAATTAAAGCAGTGGATAAAATCAGACGTGGGTTTCTTTGGAGAGGTCGCAGGGATGCACAAGGCGGACACTGTATCATTGCTTGGCTCAAAGTTTGTCGACCTAAAGAACTGGGCGGTCTAGGAATTTCGGATATAAAGACACTTAGCTGGGCTCTAAGAATGCGATGGGTTTGGCTACAGAAAACAGAACCTGATCGCCCATGGGCAGACCTCCCCATACATGTTCCGGGACAAGTAAGAGAATTTTTTGCAGCAGCTATCTACTCAGAGGTAGGAGATGGTGCAAAGACTCTTTTCTGGACGGATCGATGGCTCCATGGACAGAGTATTGCAGATTTGGCGCCCCGCCTCCTTGCCACCATTACTGTCAGAAAACGCAAGAAAAGAACAGTACAGGAAGCCCTTACCAACCAGGCTTGGATTTTGGATATAGAGGGGGCTCTTACTGTTGGGGTTCTTATTGAATATCTTTATATTTGGGACATCTTATATGACTTTCAGCTACAACCAGACAACGAGGATAAGCACATATGGCGGCTTTCAACAGATAGGCAATATTCGGCCAAATCAGCCTATGAGGGGTTCTTTCTTGGTGCTAGAGGGTAATGTCACAATCGATTCCTCCAAACCCTAGAAGGGTGGGTAATATAGTAGCTGTACATGGGCCTCTAGATGGGCCTAACTACATGGGCCATAAGGGCCACATATATACACCAACACCCCCCCGCAGTCTGAACTACCGGCGCAGCGGAGTTCAGGACTGGACAGGAAAAGAAGTACACACAAAGAAGTACACACACCCCCCGCAGTCACAACTAGCCACCGGCTATGTTGAGACTGGAGCGAAACTCCGAGAAGGTCGAGGAGGGGAGACCCTTGGTGAAGATGTCCGCGAACTGGGAGGTGGTCGGGACGTGGAGAACCCGAACGTCGCCAATCGCCACCCGGTCGCGAACGAAGTGCAGGTCGATCTCCACGTGCTTCGTCCGCTGATGCTGAACTGGGTTGGTGGAGAGGTACACGGCGCTGACGTTGTCGCAGTAGACGAGAGTGCTCTTGACGAGCGGGCTGTCAAGCTCCGCCAAGAGCTGTCGTAGCCAGGACGCCTCAGCCACGCCGTTAGCAACAGCCCGGTACTCCGCCTCGGCACTGGAGCGGGAGACAACCGGCTGTCGCTTGGACGACCAGGAGACAAGGTTGCCGCCGAGGAAGACGGCGTAGCCTGAAGTGGAGCGCCGAGTGTCAGGACAGCCAGCCCAGTCAGCGTCGGTGTAGACGACGAGCTCAGTGGCAGGAGACCGGTGAAGTAGCAGGCCGTAGTCAACAGTGCCACGGATGTAGCGAAGGAGACGCTTCAGAGCCGTGAGATGTGACTCCCGAGGATCATGCATATGGAGACAGACCTGCTGAACGGCATATGCGATGTCCGGCCTGGTGAAGGTGAGATACTGCAAGGCACCGGCAAGACTCCGGTAGGCAGTCGGGTCAGCAACAGGATCACCCATATCTGCAGAGAGCTTGGCCTGAGTGTCAACCGGAGTGGAACACGGCTTGCAGTCAGTCATCCCGGCCCGCTCCAGAATATCAAGTGCATACTGCCGCTGGTGAAGAAAGAGGCCAGAAGGACGAGGCTCAACAGTGACACCCAAGAAGTGGTGGAGCACACCCAGATCCTTCATGGCAAACTCCTGCTGCAGTGACTCAACGATGCGCTGAAGCAAGGCCTGACTGGAAGCAGTGAGAATGATGTCATCAACATACAGAAGCAGATATGCAGTCTCAGAGCCCCGGCGGTAGACAAACAGAGAGGTGTCAGACTTGCACTCTGTGAATCCCAACGTGACCAAGAACGTGGCAAACCGAGAGTACCAAGCCCGAGGAGCCTGCTTCAAACCATAGAGGGACTTGTTGAGGCGGCAGACCAGATCCGGACGACTGGAATCCACAAATCCCGCTGGCTGGCTGCAGTAGACTGTCTCTGACAGAGTGCCATGTAGAAAGGCATTCTTCACATCCAGCTGATGCACGGGCCACGAGCGAGAGAGAGCAATGGAGAGGACCGTGCGCACTGTAGCAGGCTTCACCACTGGACTGAAGGTCTCATCATAGTCCACACCAGGCCGCTGCGTGAAACCCCGAAGCACCCAGCGAGCCTTGTAGCGATCCAGTGAGCCGTCAGCACGACGCTTATGCGTCCAGATCCACTTGCCGTGATTACACTGCCACCAGACGGACGCGGCACGAGGTCCCACGTCTGGTTGGCAAGAAGGGCCGTGTACTCCTCCTCCATCGCTCGACGCCAGTGAGGATCAGCCAGAGCCTCACGGACGGAGGAGGGTAGCGGAGAGACCCCCGGCTCAGAGGAGGGTGGCGGAGAGACCCCCGGCTCAGAGGAGGGTAGCGGAGAGACCCCCGGCTCAGAGGAGGGTGGCGGAGAGACCCCCGGCTCAGGCTCGGTGGCGGCGAGAGCCGCCGGTCGGAGAACGCCCGCCGCCGCCGTGTCACCATGGGATGAGTGTGGCCAGGATCCCGATGGATGACAGGCGGGTGGTAGACTGCCGGGTCCAGACGAGAGAGGGCCCGGGGCTGGACCGACGGCGCTGGTGACGGCTCCGGTGGAGTCGGGGGCGCCGGCTCCGGTGCCGGCACCGAACGGCGCCGGTAGACCTGCAGGGGAGGACGGGGCACCGGCTCCGGTGGCTCCGGTGCCGGCACCGAACGGCGCCGGTAGACCTGCAGTGGCGCGCCCATGGCCGCGCTTGGCGCAGGCAGGGGCACCGGGGCCACGCGTGGCGCGGCAGGAGGCTCCGGGGCCGCGCGTGGCGCGACAGAAGGTGTCGGGGCCGCGCGTGGCGCAGCGGTAGGCTCCGGGGCCGCGCGGGGCGCGACAGAAGGCGTCGGGGCCGCGCGTGGCGCAGCGGAGACCGCCGGGAGCGGTGTCAGCGCACCGGGAAAACCTGCTGGAAAAGGAGAAACAGGTACAGGTGGCTGAACCACCGGGTCAGTCGAAACCAGGGAATCCAACTCAGGGTCGGAAGAAGGTGTAGGGGTGGTGGAGAAGGGGAAATCCGACTCGTCGAACACAACGTGTCGGGAAGGGATGGCAATGGGTAGGGCGAGACAGGGTAAAGCATTTACCCGCCCGTCAGCATACCCGACATTCCGAGTTTTACCCGCCCGCCAATATACCCATGGGTAAAATTCTGTACCCGTGCCCGTGCCCACTGGGTACCCGCCGGGTATTGGGTACCCATTGGGTAATATACTAAGTACTAATTTATACATCAAAATGTCCATAGCAATAGGTATAATAAAACTTCACGCTTCAAAGTTTAGATAACCAGTAGCTCAGTCTCACAAAGTCACAAAAAAGTAAACAACAACACTTGATAACAGTCTCACACTCGCAGATCGACCACAAACTCACAGTTACACAAATTCACAAACAAGTAAACAACTGCACTTGATGTTCATAGTCTCACATTCAATGATCAAATAACAAATCATGGGTACCCATGGGTTACCCACGGGCGAGATTTCTTGCCCGCCTTATACCCACGGGCGAAATTTCTTACCCTTACCCTTACCCATGGGCGAAATTTCTTACCCATACCCTTACCCATCGGGTAGGGTACCCGCGGGTACCCATACCCAT
>QPGU01000042.1:25488-48435 GCA_004135705.1 Alloteropsis semialata | reverse complement strand
CGATCCTATAACGATTACAGATATCCTTCCCTATAATTCCGGCTAGTTTATCTTGATCTCCGAGCTTCTTGCGGGATACGCCGCCTGCTTCCTTGCCGCGCGCGCCGTCGTAGTCATCCGGTTCGCCCGACTGGTGGGCCTCCCGAGTGGTGGGCCGCCCAGTCTGACAAACCGGCCCGATAGCACTCGGATTGGGCCACCCCTTGCTGGTTGGGCCAATCCGCCTTCTGGGTACCCCTGGGGGTCTACCCCCGACAGATACTGGCAGTAAAATCTTGAAATTCATTAGACATAAACATAGTCCCCTGATCGGTCATGATAGTTTGAGGAATACCAAACTGATATATAATATGTTCCTTAACGAATTCCACCATATTTTTGGAGTCAGCAACCTTCAGAGGAATCGCCTCAACCCACTTAGTGAAATAATCAGTTGCTACCAATATGAATTTATGTCCTTTGCTCAATGATGGATAAACTTGTTCGATCAAATCAATTCCCCATCCTCGAAAAGGCCACGGTTTGATAATCGGATTCATGGCTGATGCAGGTGCCTTTTGTACATTCCCAAACTTCTGGCATTCTTGGCAACCTTTATAATATTCAAAACAATCCTCCAAAATCGTAAGCCAAAAACAACCCATTTTTCTGATTATCCACTTCATTTTATAAGCCGATTGATGTGCGCCACAAACTCCCTCATGCACCTCATCCATCATGTCCTTCGATTCCGATTTACTCAAACATCAGAGCAACACACCATCAATCGTCTTATAATACAACTGATTATCGAGCAACACATATTTAACAGCCATGAATCTTAATTTTCTGGAAACCTTTTGTGACGGATCCTTAAGATAATTTACAATTTCATACCTCCAATCTCCGATTTCTGATTCTATTGTCATAATCTCATGAAAACGTCGATAACCAGAAGCAGCTTGTGCCAAATTTTTAGCTTCTTGATTCTGAGCCTTGGGGATATGTTCAATATCAACCATCACAAATTCCTTTAATAATAATCAGCACTCTTCAAAAAAATAAATCAGAATATCATCTTTGCATTCATATTTACTGATTAGTTGATAAATCACCAACTGGGAGTCTCCAAAAATCTCAACAGCTTCAGCTCCGATTTCCAATAATAATTTCAGTCCTTTAATTAATGCTTCATACTCAACCCGATTATTTGTAAAACTTGGATCCATCGGATAGCTGAATTCAAAATTTGCCCCTGAGGCGAAACAATAACAATTCCGATGCCACATCCTTGGCCACATGAAGACTGTTGACGGTCCTTACAACGAAAAATCCGACCGTCAATAGGCTCAGGAAACTAATAAAGATCAAGCATAACTTAGACATTAGTATTCAAATAATGCTATACCATACATATCTAGAATATATTTGAGTACAGGGACCACGGTGCAAAAGATGGACGAAACTGGGCACAGACCCAGGTTGGCCGACCTGTCTAGGTCGAGCGACCGGGCTTGGAACCCAATCGAGCCCATTTTCCACACAGGTCAAGAAGCACACAAAGGAAAGATCATGGACATTGAATCATGGTCGGTTCATGTCAAGGGTGAGGATGAGCCACGTGTCACTCCCATGGATTGAAGGGCCCACACCTCAACTCATTTGCACCCAAACGGAGTATACCCACCTGGAACTGTCATAAGGACCCACATGACAGTCTACCAGAAAAGAGTGGGGCCGAAAGGCGGCGAGACCAGGTCGGCCGACCTGGCTAGGTCGGCCGACTTGGGCCCACGGCCGTTTCGCTCCCCTTGACCAGTACCTGTAAACCGCCATCAGGAGTCCATCTGAGCCGTGCAACGCTGAAGACGGTGCATCCAAGGGTCGGCCGACCTGGGCACATCGGCCGACCTAGGCCCACCTCCAAACTGCCACAACCGCCTCTGGCTGGCTCCAACCGCCTATGTGATGCTATAAATACCTGCAAAGGGCACCGTACTCAACACACACTAGAAGAAGAGCTCTCCTTGCTACAAGCTTAGTCTTAGTCTTAGTAGTGATAGTCATAGTGTTAGATCTTCTGAAGGGCTTCCAGAGGAGTCTTGGTGAGTTCTAGAGTTCAGTTCTTGTATTCTCTTACTTACTTGTAGTACTCTGAGCTTAATGGAAATACCTTCATACTTATGTTGTATGCCTCAGTTATACCTTATCCACTTAGTATATACTACTTATGTCTTACACCTTATTCAAGTGAATGTATGCTATGACATTGGCTCAATGTGCCTCCTGGTTGCTCTATTTATTAACGTGATAGATAGAGTTGTATTACATATTGCAAGCATGGTGTTTGGGATATGGAGTATTGTTGAGGGTACCGCTGCCCCACAGATTAGTAGAGGTAGGCGGCAGGTAGTGACAGCCCTGTCCGTCCATTGTAATCCTCCACGTACGGGAGTGGATATTAGGCCTTTATGATAAGATGTCCCACTGTCGTCCCTTGATGAGGGAACCACTAGATACCTCGATATGTCCTCTTGCATATAATCATTGAGTGAGCTTGTATAGGGTATTGTAGTATGTCCAAGTCCCATTTGTATGATGCTAATGAACCCTTATTAATCTTTACTAATGTACTATTACTAACTAAGACTACTTTAATGATGAGCAATGAACTTCTGTGTGTCACACTACCCATTCATTTCTATATCATTTACCCCTGCTTAGATTATGGTATAATAATTATTGTTGTAAGTAATTGCATTGGAATGACACCTCTTCTTTAACTAAATGCTTTCCCTGCAGATAAACAAATAACGATACTCTGGAATACTCCCGGGTGAAATGCTACAACGTACTTCTGTGCGCTTGCAGAATATCTATAACGTCTAGATTTACGATGGAGTATCCCTAGTACCATTACTACTCTAAGTAGTGATGCTAAGAAATACCAACAAAGACCCATCAAAGAACAGTGTCCAAGGCATCGGCTCAACCATTTTAACTTCATCTCTGATGTGTTGTGTTACAAAATTAGCCATTACCTGCCCTTTGATTGCTTTGGCGATTCGTATTTCAAATCAAACTCTGATAATGCCAACACCCATTTTTCGATTCTTCCTTTCAGCATCGGCATGGACAGCATATACTTGATCACATTAGTTTTGCAGACAACCGTGCACTCAGAAGATAATAGATAATGTCTCAACTTAGTACAAGAGAAATATAAGCATAAACATAATTTTTCAACTGGAAGATACCTCGTTTCCGCATCAATTAACTTTAGACTCAAATATAAACCACCCTTTCTTTCCCTTCAAATTCCTGTATAAGAACAGACCTGATTGACAACTCATCAGTCGACAAATATAACCGGAATGGCTTATCTCTCTGAGGTGGAATTAAAACTGGCGGTGTCATCATATATTGCTTTATTTCATCAAATGCCTTTTGGTGCTCCTCTCCCCATACGAATTCTTTGTCAACTTTTAATTTCAGCAGCGGAGAGAAGGGACGAATTCTTCCAGACAAATTTGAAATAAATCTTCTGACAAAATTAATCTTACTGATTAACGACCGGAGACTCATTTTATCGGTGGGTGGTTTAGCATCTCTAATAGCTTTCATGCTTTTTTGTCCGACTTCAATAATGAACCATGAAACCCAAAAACTGCCCAGCCGATACTCCAAATGCACATTTGTTAGGATTCATCTTCAAACCGTACTTCCTTGTGCATTCAAGAGTTTCTCGCAAATCGGCCACATGCTGTTTGAATCCATCGAACTTCATCACGACATTATCAATGTAGATTTCAACAATCCTGCTGATCAATTTATGAAATATATAATTCATAGCCCTTTGATATGTGGCGCCAGCATTTTTCAAACCAAAAGTCATTACGACCCACTCATATAATCCAAGTACACCAAGACATCGGAACGCAGTCTTAGGAATATCTTCTTCTGCCATAAATATTTGATTATATCCTGCATTACCATCCATAAAACTAATCACTTTATGTCTTGAAGTTGCATCAACCAACTTATCGGCGATCGGCATCGGATACCCGTCTATCGGAGTCACCTTGTTAAGATTCCTGAAATCCACACAAACTCGCAATTTCCCATTTTTCTTGAAAACAGGAACGATATTAGATATCCATTCAGCATATCGGCAAGGTTGAATAAACTTAGCTTCATATAACCGAGTTATTTTGGCTTTTATTTCTTTATCTAATTCAGGTTTAAATCGTCTCGGCGCTTGTTTAAAAGGCCGATACCCTGGTTTGATCGGGAGCCGATGTTCAACAATAGATCGGCTTAAACCTGGCATCTCAAAGTATTCCCAAGCAAAACAATCACGATACTCTTTTAATAATTTTATTAATTCTTGTTTAAACTCAGGATCCAACTTTGCACTTACATATGTCGGCCGAGGTCTATCTCCTAAACCTATATCTACCTCTTCTAACTCATCGGCCGACATAAACCCTTGACCAAGTTTACCCTCATCTTCAATAAACTCTTCCATTAATACAAACTTTCGGAGCCGACTGCTTGGATCGGCTTGAGACCATCATCAGACAGTTGTATAAAGTTGTCTTCCCAAACCTTGGCCGACAAATTCTCTATTCCATCAAACTCCCAAACTATTAAATCGGCGGTAGCAACGCTAACCGATTCATCGGCTTGGACAGTCTCAATATGATCTCCATGCCATTGGATGAGACACTGATACATGGTAGATGGCACATAGCAATTAGCATGAATCCAATCACGCCCCAAGAGCAAACTGTAAGATTGTTGGTATTTCTTACGTCGCAGATAAATCCGCAAGCGCACGGATACCGTTGTAGCTTTCACCCGAAAGTATTCAGGGTATCGAATCCACAGGGAAGGCAGTGGTTGAATAGAGTAGTTATCCATTGTATTCAATCATAACATTATTAATACACCAAAGTCTAGCAAGGGGTAAACATTGATAGATGGGTAGTGTGACACACAGAAGGTTTCATTGCTCATTATATAAGTCTAGTTAATATGAAGGTCCTAAAAGAGAACCAGGAGTTCTATGTACTTCTTGTATATGGGTTACACTCCTACAAGGGTATACTATACAAGCTCAGTAAGTGACACATGTTAGAGGGCAAATCGAGGAGTCGTGGGATCCCCTCATCCAAGGGTACTGTCATGATGTTTATCACGAAGGCCTGCAAACGCCCAGACCCGAACGGCGAGGATTACAAGGGACGGACAGGGCTGTCACCACCTGCCGCCTACCTCTTAATACGTAGGGAAGGGTATCCCCAATGTTATTCCATATACCAAACACCACGTTTACCATATGAAATACAACTCTATCTATTGTCCACCTAAATAGAGCAACCTTACGGTACACTGGGCCATTGCCATAACATGCATCAGCTATACTAAGGTGTAAGATACATCTTATATGATGAACACACAAGACTATAAGTCAAGTAACATAAGCAAGAGAGTAATCTCATTAATAGCTCTAAGTCTTATAAGTAAACAAAAGATACAAGATAAATGAGCTCTAGGCTTACCAAGACTCCGTCGGAAACCCGTAGAAGCTCAACTCCTAAGACTACTTCACTACTAACTAAGACTAGAATGTGTGGCAAAGAGAGCTCTTCCTTCTTGGTGTGTGTTGAATGAGGGAGTGAATGCATCTATTTATAGTGGGAGAGATGCCTTGGGGATGTGAAGATACTTTCTTGATGCTAGGGAATATTCCCCCTCTAGTACCTCTCTTCCCTCCACCTGGCTCTCAGAACCGACCCTGGAGGGCGGTGGCACCAAATCCTCATACCTGGAGTCAGTGGAAGTGGAAAACCAGGCGAAACTGTCAAGAACCGGAGAAAACCATGCTTCCTGGGTTAAGAACCGGCCGTGACCTGCGCCTCTATGCCTTCTGTACATGTCAGTGGAAGATAACCGGTGAGAAACCAGCTGAACCGGCCGGCCAAGGAATCCTCGGGGAAAAAACCCCGCAAAACCGCGCGCTGACCGCTTCCTCTGCTGCCACGTGTCCTCGGTCCGGTCTTCTCCCGCAAAACCGCTGCCCCACCTCTTGCTCGTCGCCACGTGGCCCGCCTTACGCCCCGCGTGTGGCCAGTGCTGGGGCTCCCACGCTCGCACGCGGCAGCCACTGGCTATCCGCCGCGTGGCCCGGCCTAGTCGCCCCGGCGGCGCGTGTGGAGGCGCTCTTGGGCCGGCTTGCCACCTGGGCCTCCAGCTGGGCTCTGCCCGCTGCTGCGCCCTGGGCCCTGTCCGTGCCAGGATGATGTCAGCTGCGCTGACGTCAGCAATGACGTCAGCGCTGCATAAAAAAATGGGCTTTCCACATCTTTTCTCCCGAGCTCCAAAATGTATGAATATTATATCTATTTCGATTGTCTCTTCGCAATGGCGAACTCCAATTAGCCATTTCAGATACTTTGTAACATTGATATTTTTACTCCTATTGCGTCATTTCCTGCATAACACGGTAAAATACCAAAACTTGTGGAAATAGTTAGTAATAAACCCTACCACTATGTTTGGTGATTATATTTAACATATTTTGTGCAGGAGTCGACGGTCAAAATTGGCATTTAAGGACCATCAACAAGCTCCCCCACACTTAGCCTTTACTCGTCCTCGAGTGAAGCTTTAGGACTAAGGTGAAAAACATGAATCCAACTGATATGATGCAAGCATATAAGTTATTCCAAAACATACCTGCACTTGTGAATTATGTAGTATCTATCATGTCATCTTGGGTGGTTGAGGAACGGAATGGTCTTGATTCAAGTCATCTCAACTTTTCTGTTAAGTAACTTGGTTTTTTTTGAAAGATTTTCAAAAACATAACCTTACCTAGCTCCTCAAATGATTCTCTCAGATCGCTCATGTGTATAATTCCTCACCAAGGCATTCTTTTGCCTTCTTTCACCAACTTCTAAAAGGCTTATGTGGAGCTCAAGGTAGGAGTAAAGATAAGGCATACTTGCATCACATATATTGCAAAGTCAAATAGTGGATCCAAGAAGAAAACTATTCATACAATCTGATCAAGTTGTGCATGTGTGTGGAAGAATGAAATTGTAGCTCCTTTTTTGTATGATCTCTCTCCTCTTGAAAGTATTTTGAGAACATGGCTATAATATGTTTTTCATGATACTTGGGCCTTCATGTGCCCATATTTTTTTCTCCTTTTTTTATGCTTGGACCTTCATGTGTCCATATTTTTTTCTATAGCCCATGTCTCTTTTACAAAGGATATTTGGAGAGAGGGAGATCAATACTTATATTGAGCATTTATTTTGTGGATGATTGAAATGCATGTTGCTAACTTCCAGTGTAGAAGTTTAGCATGTGTATGTGGAGTGTACGTGATCTTGATCATGAAAGCATGAAAAGCATCTTACAAGGATCACAACCATTTGACAAAGCTCAGTGCAATAAACAAGCAGCGTATGTGTATGTGCTTTGCGATATGAACAACATATGGCTTTGGTAGGAATAAGGCATCACTGAGGAGCTTTGCAAGGCTATTGATTTTAAGGTTTTGCAAGAAAAACCTCTCAAGTATTTTATCCAGAAAGAGCAAGATTTCTTTCATCATACCATATCTCATTAATCAACTACTTAGATAAACATGTTTTCCTAATGAGATATGTTCACAAGCAACAGGTGTATGTGCAAGGAATAAAGAATATGCAAGCCAATCAAGGATGGACATGTATATCAAAGGAGCATCGGAATTCATTGAGTTTAATTTTAGTGATGATCTTAAATTTGGAATTATTTAAACTCATGAATCAAAGAGAAGGGTGGATAGGGTGTGTAAACCATCGCTCTGGACGAGAATGTGGGCGAGAGGTACCAAAGGGACGTCGGCCGACCTGGGGGATCGGCCGACACCTTCTGGGCCTCGGTCACCTTGATCTTCTTTCACCTGGCCGGTGCGATGTTGTACAGCCTGTCTGTGGGTGGTCTCGATCATGTGCACGTCAGGAAACTCGAGAGACCCCCACACTTGAGCTTTTGCCTGCATTTATTCTCACACAATGGAAACAAAACAATGGCTCCATGGTTTTAAGAACCATGAGCCTTTATTGGAATTCAAATGTTTTTGGTATTTTTATGTTATGCAAATTTTTATGGATTTTTTTCATGGCAAACAAATCTTTCAAGGTAACTAAGCAGGAGATCAAAGGAAAATAAGTGCACAGAATATTTTGGATACTTCCCTGACGAATTCCCCCAAACTCTAATCTTGCAAGATTTGAGCTTAAGAGTGTCAAAAGATTTGTCCATTGTTCATCTTGCTTCATTGTGCAAATTTCTTCCATGTGACTAAAGATGTTGAATGTTGAAGTAATGCTCGCCATCCTTTAGTCATTGCTTCATCCCTCCAAAAAGTTAGTGGACAACAAATACCCGAAGGACTATAAAGAATAAAGCATTGTTGCCCTAGTTGTTCACATCCACGCTTGAAAACAGATTGGTCTTTAACATACTAAGCGTAGATCCTGTTTTGCCAAAAAAAAATTCTCATATATTTATTTTTCAGGTGTTCTCTTTTTTTCAAATTTCATTTTCACCACTTTCTTTTACGCTTAACTCAAACAAGGCTGAAAATCGCATCAACATGATCACAAGGGGCTTTGCAATATACTCACAGTGGACCTTCGAAAGGTGATGTACCTCCTTGTATGTTGTGCAGCAATTGTTGCAGCGCATCCAATGCCTTGGTTTATCTCCAATTTGAATCAAGCTTGATGACTTATCCATTCGAATTTTGAAATCTTTCCTGCAGGGGTTAGTCCGTTCATACCTCCAATATCTATAAAAGCATTGCTCCAAGGTTCATTAATCAAACTTGACACCATGTCTTATTTGATTAAAGAAGACTATTTAACCTAAGCACCACGCTTAATTTAAAAAGCCTATGAATGCATTCCAGGGATACATTCAAACCAAAGCATACGAGCATAGCTAAAGATGGAATGATAACATGATCAAGCTATATTCAAATGGAGATGAACATGAGTTGGTATAAATGGTGAACTTCGGGTTACCTCCCGGAAGGGCTTTGTTTAAAGTCAAAAGCAGGACATTCCACTTACCTTAGCATACTTACCGCTGACGTTGGATGATTAGTCTAGAATTTCCATCACGGTAGTTCCTTGGCTCTTGGTGGTTTCCATCACGGCAGTTCCTTGGCTCTTGGTGGTGTCATTGCCGGTGACGTGGTCGCACGTGGATTGCAGGTGCACAATAAATGTTGGGATTCCTCCAGCAAGTAGTTGGCAAAGCGGCAAAACACGAGCGGACATCTTTTCTCATGAAAGCAAACACAAGAACCAGGGATGCAAAGGCAATGTGGATCTAGGAGCCATATGGGGACTACCAAGGTGAAACGCCACAATGGCATGCACACCCGGTTGTCTTAATCCCACTAAGACTCACCGGCTATATATTTTTTTATATTTTTTTAAGCAAGAAAGGATACATGAACTAGCATCATCTGAAAACCAAGATAAAATTTTGTACAAATGGAACATGTCGTGTAACACTTACCAACCTCCCGCACACTTGGATTTTTGTGTATGGGGACAACAAATCAAGTGTGTTGGCTTTGTTCGAAATTTGTTCAATGTCCAAAACTTACCAATGGTTGCTGCTGATGCAGCTCCATGTTCTTAGGCATCATACACCATTAGGTTTTTTTCAGTTGCAACCTGGAATAGTTAACTACCAAAAATACCGAGGGGAACTAATTCTAGAACATGTTCTTGCTTTTATTTTTTTTATATAAACTTGGGAGCCCATCACTTGAAAATCCTAAGGAGGGATAGGAAAAAGGCCGAGGGCACTCGACAGCTTAGCTGGGGGCAAGAATTGACGGTGGAGTGCACCGACTTTCCTTGAACATGGGAGGCCTGGGTCGGCCGACCCTAGCACGGCTCTGTTTCAGCTAAGCTTTCAAGGTTTGCACTGGATTCGCTGGCGTGAACTGATGGCAATTGAATTTAGCTCCAGAAGGGCCAGGGCTAGGTCGGCCGACGGATGGGGTCGGGCGATTCTGGTACAGGGCCCATTCTGTTGAACCTTCGCAGCGGTATACCAGATGCAAAAGCTGTTTTGAATCTGAATGAATGTGGCGCAGGAGAGGCAGTCACAGGTCGGGTGACCCATGGGGTCGGCCGACGGCCTGTTGGCACCTCTCAAGCCCAGCTGGCTCGGCTATCCTACGTGGTCCTGGCTTATTAAGATGATGAATGTGTATGCAGGAATTGAGCGGGGGATCCAAAGGGATTTCAAGAGAAAAGCTCCAAGTTTAAATTTCAATGCACAAAATTGATTTGGAATTTAAACTTGTAGAGATTGAAATTTAAACATGTAGAGATTGGAATTCAGAAAAAATGCAATGTGAAATAAATATGAGATAAATACCGATTTACCTGTCGATGAGGACTCGTCGATTTACGTCCGTCGAGTGAGGACGTCTCCATCATAAGTTTTGACTTTATGTAACATTTGGAGATGGTTTGTATTGCCATACCTGTTTGTCTTCTTTGGACGGGATCATGTAGGCCTTGATGTTGAGCCTTGGCCTTGGGTCCGTTCGCGTTGGTCTTCCCATGTAATGGGCTGGCGTATACCAATTTGACGGATGCTACCCTAAGATCGAACGCGGTGTCTCTCATGTTCAACTCTGGCCGGTTTGCGAACCAGAGTGAATCGAGAACTCGCGAATCGTTCTTTCGGCAGTAGCACTCGTCAATATTGGTGATTAGGATTGACTGGAGTTGCTGCCAATCAGACTACCTAGGAAGATACGATGCAAGATCGTATTTCCCGATAATCTTGGGTTGTCGATAAAGTCCATTGGCAGATCAAGACCAGTCATACACTACCCTGTTCCACATCAAAGAGAAACAGAGCAAAGATAACCCTGCCGGAGCAGTGGTAATTAATCATGTTATTAATTGAGTACATGGGTTAACAACACTCTTCAACCATTGCCGTTCCCCGGCAACGGCGCCAGAAAGCTTGTTGGTATTTCTTACGTCGCAGATAAATCCGCAAGCGCACGGATACCATTGTAGTTTTCACCCGGAAGTATTCAGGGTATCGAATCCACAGGGAAGGCAGTGGTTGAATAGAGCAGTTATCCATTGTATTCAATCATAACATTATTAATACACCAAAGTCTAGCAAGGGGTAAACATTGATAGATGGGTAGTGTGACACACAGAAGGTTTCATTGCTCATTATATAAGTCTAGTTAATATGAAGGTCCTAAAAGAGAACCAGGGGTTCTATGTACTTCTTGTATATGGGTTACACTCCTACAAGGGTATACTATACAAGCTCAGTAAGTGACACATGTTAGAGGGCAAATCGAGGAGTCGTGGGATCCCCTCATCCAAGGGTACTGTCACGATGTTTATCACGAAGGCTGCAAACGCCCAGACCCGAACGGCGAGGATTACAAGGGACGGACAGGGCTGTCACCACCTGCCGCCTACCTCTTAATACGTAGGGAAGGGTATCCCCAATGTTATTCCATATACCAAACACCACGTTTACCATATGAAATACAACTCTATCTATTGTCCACCTAAATAGAGCAACCTTGCGGTACACTGGGCCATTGCCATAACATGCATCAGCTATACTAAGGTGTAAGACATACATCTTATATGATGAACACACAAGACTATAAGTCAAGTAACATAAGCAAGAGAGTAATCTCATTAATAGCTCTAAGTCTTATAAGTAAACAAAAGATACAAGATAACTGAGCTCTAGGCTTACCAAGACTCCGTCGGAAACCCGTAGAAGCTCAACTCCTAAGACTACTTCACTACTAACTAAGACTAGAATGTGTGGCAAAGAGAGCTCTTCCTTCTTGGTGTGTGTTGAATGAGGGAGTGAATGCATCTATTTATAGTGGGAGAGATGCCTTGGGGATGTGAAGATACTTCCTTGATGCTAGGGAATATTCCCCCTCTAGTACCTTTCCTCCCTCCACTTGGCTCTCAGAACCGACCCTGGAGGGCGGTGGCGCCAAATCCTCATACCTGGAGTCGGTGGAGGTGGAAAACTAGGCGAAACTATCAAGAACCGGAGAAAACCACGCTTCCTGGGTTAAGAACCGGCCGTGACCTGCGCCTCTATGCCTTCTGTACATGTCAGTGGAAGATAACCGGTGAGAAACCAGCTGAACCGGCCGGCCAAGGAATCCTCGGGGAAAAAACCCCGCAAAACCGCGCGCTGACCGCTTCCTCTGCTGCCACGTGTCCTCGGTCCGGTCTTCTCCCGCAAAACCGCTGCCCCACCTCTTGCTCGTCGCCACGTGGCCCGCCTTACGCCCCGCGTGTGGCCAGTGCTGGGGCTCCCACGCTCGCACGCGGCAGCCACTGGCTATCCGCCGCGTGGCCCGGCCTAGTCGCCCCGGCGGCGCGTGTGGAGGCGCTCTTGGGCCGCCTTGCCGCCTGGGCCTCCAGCTGGGCTCTGCCCGCTGCTGCGCCCTGGGCCCTGTCCGCGCCAGGATGACGTCAGCGGCGTTGACGTCAGCAATGATGTCAGCGCTGCATAAAAAATTGGGCTTTCCACATCTTTTTCTCCTGAGCTCCAAAATATATGAATATTATATCTATTTCGATCGTCTCGACGAGCTCTTCGCAATGGCGAACTCCAATTAGGCATTTGAGATACTTTGTAACATTGATATTTTTACTCCTATTGCGTCATTTCCTGCATAACACGGTAAAATACCAAAACTTGTGGAAATAGTTAGTAATAAACCCTACCACTATGTTTGGTGATTATATTTAACATATTTTGTGCAGGAGTCGATGGTCAAAATTGGCATTTAAGGACCGTCAACAATGATCCTTTACTGTCGATGACGAAGAATGTAGTAGGCAATGTCTTGTTCCCAATTGTCAATTCAACATTTAATGCCCCCTGAGCCGGCGATGGATTCCCACCAAAGTCTTTAAGCATCATATCGGTCTTGATCAAATCATCAGGGCCTTTGCCAAGCTTCCAATATGTAGTGTATAGCATTAAATTCATAGTAGCTCCTCCATCAACAAGCATTTTAGTCATCGGCATATAAAGGCCTCAAATGCCGATACCTTTTATCAACTGGCTTTTCAAATACAGCTTATTGAGGTTGCAGGACCAACTGCGCCATAGCTTCTTCAACATCATCGGCTTCATCATCAGTCGAACTTACATTATACTCACATGGCAGCACAAATACCATATTCACCGATGCCGACAGTCCTTCATCATCATGCTTGGGCTTAGCTCTCCAAACTTTTGAATTATCATCTCCCTGATGCTTTTCCTTGAGCAATTCCTTAAATCGGAGACGCTGAACCCTTCTCTTTTGAGTCTTGGTCAAACCTTCAGGCCACCATTGTGGATTGACCTTCGGATACTGGCCTGATTTGACCTCCAGATTCTCCTCCGATTCTTGCGTGTCATCTGGCTCTTGAACGTTTTCCTTTTTCCTGTATAACAAACGATCATACACAGAAAGATGGTCTCCTTTATATTTTTGGCGATCATTATACCATCGGCGATCATCGTTCCATCGGTCATAGCATCGATTTTCATTCTCACGCCGATCGTGGTATTCACGCCAATCTTCATGCTCTTGCTGGTAAGCTACCTCATCATGCCAGTTGCATCGGCGCCCAAAATCCAATCGGTCATGTACAGAATGACGTTGCCTTTTTGAATCTCTGTAACTTTCATATTGGTCACTGCATTCTGGACAATCATAAATTGATAGGAGCCTCAACTTTTCATTCCAGCAAAATCTAAAGAACGGGCATCCCCAATGGTCTTCATCGTCAAACCTTCTCATCGGAGGACTTCGATCCCTCTCTTGCTGGCGCATGTACTTGTCGATGAGTTACCCCGATGTAACCCTGGGTTTGTCCCTGCGTCGGTGATCTTACCTATAATTTCAATAATTCTGATCCTCCACCTCATCGGCCAATACTTGACATTCAGTATCAATTGCTCCCGATTTCTTCGCATGGTCCGATGTGAGGACTTTAGCTTTCAACTTCATATCGGGTGCTCCGATTTCAACCATGTATTGAGGGAACGGGTGTCCATCAAGCTTCATCGGTTTCTTACCAGTTTCAACTTTAATGATTCCCTTCTCAATTGCCGATTGAATCTCATTGCGAAAAACTTTGCAACCATTGGAATCATGAGCTGAATTGTGCCATTTGCAATATTTGTTTTTCTTCAATTCTTCGACAGAAGGAATTGTATGATTCGGGGAAAGCCTAATTTGTTTGTCTGCTAACAATAAATCAAATATTTTATCGGCTTTAGTGATATCGAAACTGTACCTCTCTGGCTCGACCTTCACCCATGGGCTGATAACAGAATTCTTGTTCTTGGTCCACTCAGCCAGATCGACTTCAGCTTCATCCCCATCGGAGTCATATTCAATGTTAGCAGTTTTCCTCTGATATTTCTCCCTCCGATAATCACACCACATCCTTAATGCTGAGAGAGTTTCTGAATCATGTGTCCCAAGCCTTCAAAATCTTGACTTGTGTATCGATCTCTGACTTGAGGCAACAATCCTTGGAAAGCTAAATCTACCAGTTGTCCCTCCGATAAGTTCAACGAATCGAATTGGTTACGAACATCCCTGAATCTTTGGACAAATTTACTAACCGATTCTCCGCTTCGCTGTCGGAGCGCAGTCAAATCGGACAGCCTGGTTTCTTGCACTCCCATAAAGAAATAGGCATGAAATTGCTTTTCTAGATCAACCCAATTACTGATGGAATTTGGTGGTAATGAAGAAAACCAGGAAAAGGCCGAACCAGAAAGAGACATAGGGAAAAGCTTCACTTTTAATAGATCAATTGATGCCATCTCACCACACTGAATTGTATAATGACTGATATGCTCAATGGTGGTAACATCCCCTTGTCCAGAAAACTTATAAAAATCAGGAATCTTGAATCGAGCTGGCATTGGCAATGTATCAAACCAGTTCAGATACGGCTTTCGATACAGATAGAATTGTCCTTTAGGTTTTAAACCAAACTGATTTTTCATGACATCAGCAATCTTATCTGTCCAATCCTCCTGAGCATAATTCCCCTGACTGATCAAAGCACGTGTCGATGTCATGATGACTGGTGTCTCAGCAGGTCCAATCGACGGCTCCCGATAATCAGCTCCCCTGTTCCTTGGTGGATTCTCGGTGTTGAAGTAAGAAGGATACACCATCTTTCTATTGACCACAGGGATTCGGCTATCAAACTGATCTATATGTTGAGCTGCGCCAGAATCCTTTGGCTCTTGTTCTTCTTCCCCTTCTTCTTCTTCAGCTCCATCTGCCACCTTGGCTTTTGACATTTTTGCTTTGGGAGTTTCATAACACTCAAGATGTGTTTCTGGTGATGTAGATGAACTGATCTGCATAATCTTCTTCTTGAGGTCTTTAATTGCCGAAGAAGCACTAGTATCAAAATAAGCAGGTCCTTTCTGGACATCCTTCAAAATCGCTCCATCCAGCAATTTGGATCAATCCCACCACCGTGTTAACCAATATTCCAGATTGGTTAATCATAGCATGACTCACACCAGCATCTATGTATTCTTGAAAGAACTGTCTCTCATCTGCTGTGACCCGATCAAACGCTTCCTTGGGGACAGAAAACTGATTTTTCTTGATCACAGCATTGCGAATCTTGCTGAATGAGTCTAGGCACAAATTCTTGAATTCTTCAATTTGCGCTTTCACGAGTTTCTTCTGCTCGTCACTAAGGTCTTCCATTGTGACCGCAAGGATCTCACCGCCTTTGTCTCCAAGTGCCATCGCAGAAGCTTTCTTGTCCCACCAGGCGTGCCAAAATGTGTTGACGTCCAAAAAGTCAGGCATTGACTCTTGGAAATTAACACTATGGCCTTGAAGATTTGCTTGAACTTCAGTGCAGGTCTAAAATCTTGAGGTTCATGGTGTCCCAGTCAATTTGACCTAAAATTGACAAGGTAGAGTTTAAATACTAAACCACAAGGAACTCATCGGCCAAAGCCCCGATTCGTTCCAGCAAATCAGATCAACATAAAGAGAAGTCCGATTCACGAGCATAAACCATCGGCCTTGAGTCCGATTCGTGATAATATGATATGTATTTAAAATAAATCATCAACTATAGAAGCCGAATCGGACATAAACCTAATTTTAACTCATTCTTTAATATGCATCTTTCCAAAGGTAATAAACAAACTAGATCTCGTGTCACTAACAATCGGATCGATTTCGAGACAGCGTTGCTAGCAGGGCACCGATTAGCCTATTTACTCCGATAGATTGATATATATCAAAGAACTCGTTTAAACCAGATTTATTTGTAACTTGCTTATTAAATCTAAATCAGCTATATAAGCAATACGAACAGATCTATTATGAAACTTGAATGACAATAAAACAGAATAATCTCTCAAACAGGTGTAAGCCGATAAGATAAAATCAACAAGATACGGTAAAGGGTGAGCGATCTAAACGAAGAAGGGCGATACGCCTCAATCTAAAGCCTAGAACAACTCGGTAAATTGGTGAATTATATAGATGAAGAAGGGCGATACGCCTCAATCTAAAGCCTAAAATAATTCGATAAGTGTCGAACTTACAGACAAACCGGAGGTCAAGATGATGCAGCCTTGCTTGCTGAAGAACTCGACGAAAAGGGTTGTTGGCACGAGGGCCAAAAATTGTGTTGTATTCATGGGTTGTGTGAACGTCTTTTACAATGGCGCAGGGTATATATTTATACCCTGAAAATCTAACTAATCCTTGTCGGGTCCTTGTCGGCTACGACAATGTCTTTAATTTATTTAAAGTAAACTAATATAAACTACCAAAACTATTACAACTGCCGTGCAATCAGGCCATGAAGAAGCTTCCAGACGCATCTTTTCCCTGACAGTCGTACGCGCTCCGGCCTCCTTAGTCCCGTATCCGATTAGGACTCCATCAGACGAACTCCAATCAAAATCGGAGATCAACTCAGAATCGGACTCGGCCCCCAGCCTTAGCTCTGTCATGTACAATCTTAGCCGAGTCAAAATCTGGTGTCAACAAAAACACCTAACGGTAGAGAGATTTTCAAGATCACTACAAGAACTTCTGGACTCGGGGGGCAAGTATCCTCGCAAAATCCATTTGAGTCTGCTGTGCAGACAAAATTGGTACCACCGATTTCAGAAACCAGTACCACCGGTTTGGACAGCACCATTCCAAAGTGGTTAAGCCAAGGCGCCCCAAGATTAGAACTTCAAAATTGGACTTGGGAAAAGATCAGAGGAGATGTGAAAAGAAAAACTAACCTTTGATGAGCTATTATCCAAGTATGAAAATCAAAAGGCCATTACTAGTGATCGACCGGTAAAAAAGAGAACATGGTCACCTATGCATCATGGGAGACATACTTCATCTCAGAAGAAAGCTACCAGGCAGCAGGGTGATTTTGTCACATTGCATCCTCTTTCAGAACTCACATCAAGACATGCCATGGATTCCTCCGACTTCTTCTATTTTTTCATATCCGGCATGGGATTTTAACAGGATGTGGCGGCCATATTATCCTATGTTATATTCACCTTTCTATACAGGATGGGATGCATTTAAGAAGCCAGTTTATTACGAGATGTTGCATTCTACACATGACCGTTTGACACCTTGTCAATCAGGTCGAGACCAGCAGAGCAAATCTGGTGGTACCGGATTGCCAAACCGGTTATACCGGTTTTCTGAGGGAAAACATGTTGCTCCTCCAAAACAGATCTATTGTGTCAAGAAGAAGGAAGTGGAGGTGCAAAAAATGAATGATGGCTTAGAAAAGGCTATTGGTAATGATGTCACACAGGTTGGAGGCAATGGTGTGATTTCAAATGATGACGACAAAAGACCGATTGTAATTGACGATAAGGTTGAAACGTCAGTCCAAGATAATATTGCTGCTTTTCATGGTGAGAATAGTGAAATTGATAATGATATTTCTATGTATTTCTTGCCAAGATGGTGTCCTCCATGTTTAACTCGTACACAAAAGAGGAAATTGCAGCGACTTCGATTTTTGGAGAAGAAAGAGAAGGAATTAGAGAAAAAGAAGAATGAGAACTTGAGCAAGGATAGACCAATGATTCCTCGGAAGGAGTGAAAAATCAAGCTTGGTGTTTGCTCAACAGCAAAACCGGTTGGACCGGATTTAGAACCGGTTTGGCACTGTGCAGGTTCCTCTAATTCCCAATATTATTTGTCCTGGTTCAATTCATTGCAATCAGAAATTGTCATCGGATTCCCAGGATAACGACGATGAACGGTTTTTGGATTATGAGTCATCCTCTGAGCATATGAATATTCATCTTGATGTGATGTGTTTGCCTTCGGAGGAGGGGATGGCTTATTTTGATTTTGGGCCACCAGAAGCAATTTTTCAGAAGCCCACCAATAGTGATAATCATATGAAAGCTTTATATGAAGGGTCATATCAAAGGGAGGCCAATTTCTTGGATGTTGGTTGATAGTGGAGCAGTTGTTAATTTGATGCCTTATACTTTGTTCAAGAAATTGGGATGTTCGGATGATGAGTTGATCCAGATTGATATGGCTTTAAGTGGTGTGGGAGGAGATGATCCTATAAGTGCTAAAGGAATTGTTTCTATGGATCTCACCATTGGAAGCAAGACATTGGTTGTCGCATTCTTCGTCGTTGAGACCTAGGGTAAATTTAGTTTGATTTTGGGACTTGATTGGATACATGCGAACCAGTGTGTATCGTCTAGCTTGCATCAAATCCTGATACAGTGGATAGGCAATAAGCTAGAGATTGTGCATGGTGATACATCGGCTTACATTGCAGCTGATGGTTTTACTAAAGGCGTGCATGGTAATTTTAAGTGCTTGACAGGAGTAGACGTTTCACATTGTGGGTTTATAAGGTCTACACGAGGTGGCTTTATTCTTTGCCATAGTAAAACCGATTGAGGGTCGGTTAGACCACATTTGTATGATTTGAATGAATATAAATATAGAGTAGTTGCAGTAAATAATTAGACACACTGTCGGGCATATGAGAATGATATGTGTAAAATTGTTGAGCAAGATTTTGCAAGGGATGGCCGGTATTTTGTGATATTACCCTTAGAGTAAAAGGGCCGATGAATTATGTGTTAAACATCACCCTTAGTATTTTTGTGCTTTTATGTTTTCAGCTACGCAAGCTTTACCAGAAAACAGGGGGCATATGTTGACGATCAAAATTAGCACGACAGAGGTTTGCTTGCAATCTGGGCAAATCGGTGACACCGGTTTTAGAAACCGGTAGGGCCGGATTTTGTGACATTGTCAAATTAGCATTTTGGCTGCACCATTGCGTAGCTTGCGTCGAGATGATCAGAATGCATATATAGAAAGTCTGATTTGGAGTTCGGATGAGAGAGTTATGGGCTCGGAAAGATCTTCACCTGGACAAAACCGGTGGTACCGGTTTTCGGCAGAGTCCTAGTAGATTTGGAGATCCGTGTGAATTATGACTTGTAAAAGGATTTCCTTGTGGTGCAAGACCTCCCCACCCTATAAATATAAAGGGACATGGCCAATTGAGGGTTTTATCCAATCGATCAAACAGAAGTATCTTTACTTTTTATCCCTTCCAAACCCTAACTTTTCCAACCTCTTCTGCTGTTCGTGCTTCATCTCTACAGCGTTCTGAGTGGCCTGCCGATCTTAGAACAACCCTAGGCGTGCCAGCCCTAACGGGGTCTCTCCAGGGCCGGCGTTCGTAGGTCTACGCAGCAAGCCCTAGAAATCCGGTGGCACCGGATTCTACCGATTTTGCCAGGCCTGCTGTTGACGGTCCAGGATCCATGGGAGTCCTCATGGGCCACAGTCCCGTTAGGAAATTGGGCCGGCAACCTGACTGATACAAGGAAGGAGTACAGCTTAAGGAAACTAGTCGGGTACTGGGAAACAACCCGGCCTACTCATGTTAGGACTCTGTGTATTGTATCCGACTAGGAGTTTGTATTTCTTGCCTTGTAGACCCTGTCTCCCGAGTATATAAGGTGAGGCAGGGACCCCTTGTAAAATCATAACCATCAATACGAGAAGATCCACCATACAGGACGTAAGGTATTACGCTCTCTACTCAAGGCGGCCTGAACCTGTCTAAATCGTCTCGTGTTCACCATCGTGCTTCTGGTTCCGGCGAGGCCCCCACGAACAACTCGACTACTTAGGGACCCCCATAGTAGGCTAGCCGGTATAAAAAACCGACAGCTGGCGCGCCAGGTAGGGGCTCTCGTCGAGAATCGTTCAGCAAGCTCGATGGCACCAGTCATCATCAACTGCGACGGCGACATAGCGTTCGAGAAGGGCGCCACCTTCGTTTTCGGCTCCTGGGTCTGCACGGCGGACGGCGCGGGCAACTTCGACCGCGTCCTCAAATCGCCGACTCCGGAGCAACTCGCCGACAAGCTCGACGAGATCGCGCCCCCGGGACCGAATACAACTCGGGCTCGGGGAACCTCGAGTTCGAAATCAACTCGGACTCAAGAAATCACTCTTCCTGACCCGATTTCAACTCGGGCTAGGAAATTTCCGAAGCGGACCAAGCAACCCGAGTCGGTTTCTGAACCATCGGCTATGCCAAAATCCGCCAATTCAAAAATCCAGAAGAAAAGGAGTCTAGCCACTGTTAAGCACGAGGCCGACACCCCGAGCCAATATCCTTTTGGACTCGCGGGCCCCACCTCTGCTTTCCAGGCGGCGTCCTCAAAACAACTCCGATCTCTGGTCGAATTCGACGAATTTCCCCTGAACGGGAAACAAGTCGGACTCATCATTACTTCAACCCCCGAAGGACGATTTGTTCACTGGCCGGGACGCAAGCCAGCACTTGGAGCAACACCACAGGAGGACCTGGACATGTCTCGCATCATCGCGTGCATCGATCCACTCCCGTTTCAACACGGGCAACCCCTGAATTCTTCAAGCAGCCGCGGCTCAACTGTCCCAGTAACTTCAAGCACAGGGAGCTACTCACCAGGGCGCCAAGCCATGGTGATCATCGGCCAGGAACAAGAAGTCTCCAACGACGAGCCAACTGTGGAGAACGAAGCTGAAGCTGACCGTAACCGATGCAGGGAGCGAAATGTCGCTCGCGCAGAACGACGTCGCCGCCTCGGCCGTAGGCTACCTCCACAGGACCTCAACGCCAAGTTCCGGCAAGTTGCCGGCCAAGACGTCTATTCCAGCGCTGCAGCCAACATCATGGCTGTCGTCACAGAGCTGGGACAGATGCCTGAAACTCCTGAGATCCTCAGGATGAAGACAATGCTCGAGACAGCGGCCATCCAGCATGACGCAATCAACCCGGCGAAGACTATCACTCGAGCACCAAGCCGCCAGGCAAGCAGCGCACACCCTGAAGTTGGAAACCGAGGCAACCAGTCCCACCACCCGAGCAGAGAACAACGCCAATGCCAAAATGAGGGAGGCATAGTACTCGGCGGCGGAGGTCGTGACCACGGCGCCGGACCAAGCAACCGCGAAGTTCAGCAGAGCCACGTCGGCGGTCGTGATGGCAACCGAAACAGGGACAGACGCCCCGAGAATCATGATAACAACAGGGATCTGCGTCAACAATTGCCACCCAGAGACGCGTGCACCATCATCTCGTCACGGGCGCGCGATCGTGAAGAACAAGAACGCCGCAGACGCTAGGAGTACGACCAAGTCTACGGGGTGCCGGGTCAGGATCACCACAACCTCCACAAGTACGAAGGGTTCCCGGTCTTCTCAGACCGCATCCGCTCTATTTCCTGGCCCGACAAGTTCAAACCAGCTCATATCGATAGATATGACGGAAAACGCGATCCCGAGCAGTGGATCCGCATCTACTACTCGGCAATCAAAGCGGCAAGGGGCAACACCGACACCATGTGCACCTATCTCCCAGTAGTCCTCGATCAGGCCCCACTGACCTGGTTAGAAGGGCTTAAGCCAGGCTCCATCGACTCCTGGGATGAACTCTGCAAGGCTTTCATCAACAACTTCCAAGGTTCATGGCAAAAGCCGGGTACTCGCTTTGACCTAGCCCAGTGCAAACAGGGCCAGAACGAGTACTTGCGCAGCTACAACCGGCGATTTTGGGAGAAACGCTCAACCTGTGCTGGCCTATCCGACCAAGATGTCATTGATTGCTTCCACGGCGGCCTTACAGACCCCGTGCTGCACCTCAATTTCAGAAGGAACAGGCCAAAGACACTAGAGCAAATGCGAGAACTCATCAGCCGCTGGTCAGATGCTGAAGACATGCAGCGTGAGAGATTCAACCGTAACAAGTCGGGAGGAGATCGCAACAACAACAACGACCGTAACAAGGGCAAGCAAGTTGAGAACAACAGCAAACGCGACTTCAGCGATAAGAAGCGCAAACCTGAAGACACGGTCAATGTTGCTGAGAAGAACTCTTCCCGTAGGAAGTTCGAAAAACTACTCGACAAGCAGTGCCCTTTCCACCCAAAGGTTAAGCACTCAAGCAGGGACTACTGGTCGCTTAAAAAAGCATTCTCAGCAGAGGGCGCTCTCAAACCAAACAACCCTGACAACAAAGGAGACAAGGGTGACAAAGACACCGGCTACCAACAAGCCGACAAGGTTGTCAACGTCATCTTTGGGGGAATCGCTCAGTCAGAATCAAAGCGCAAGCAAAAGCTTATTCACCGCGAGATCGCCTGCATTGAGCCTGCCATCCCCACCTTCCTGAAGTGGTCAGAAGTCCCCATCAGCTTCTCTCGCGACGATCAATGGACCAACATCAAGAACCCAGGGCGATACCCTCTGGTACTCGACCCTGTGGTAGCTGGCGCGTGACTAACAAGAACATTGAT
>QPGU01000042.1:0-19953 GCA_004135705.1 Alloteropsis semialata | reverse complement strand
CTCATTAGCGTTGACGCCGGGTGTGCCGGTGAAGATCTGGAATGGCTCTGGTGAAGGCTCGCGGGGTTTCTTTTGCTCCCGGATGTTTTCAAGCTTACCAATGACGACGGACGACTTGCCGAGTACTCGGGTACCCGGCGTGGCAGATCCTGGGCATCCATGAAGAGTGCCTGGACGCGGACGGCGACTTCATCTGACGATAAATCGCTGGTCGAGATCCTGGTCGGGTCTTCGGGGCCAGTATACTCATAGCCAGCGTGCACCCGCTTCTGGCAGGGTTGTACGCGCCGGCGCAAGAACGAGCTGGCGATCCCGATGGCGGTTAAGCCTTGATCTTTCAGCGCAGCGATCATCTTGATGAGCCTGGAGATTCCGTCGACCTTATCCCTATCGAGGGATTCATTCCATGATTCTTGGGGACGAGGGCGATGACCGGAGTGCTTGGATAGCCTCGGGGGCTGATTCTCCACATAAAACCACTTGTCATTCCAGTCTTTAATGAAGTCATTCATCTTGAAGTCAAAGTAGACGTTCTTCATCCCCTGACGCAACTGAAATCCGGCCCCGCCGACTACTTTGTCCGGGGTGGACTTCACACGGAAGAGGCAACGGAACAGATTGAAGTGGGGATCGATCCCCAAGAAGGTTTCGCAGAGATGAATGAAGAGGGAAATTTGAAGAATAGAATTGGGATTAAGATGGACCAATTCCAATTTATAGTAAGAAAGAAGCCCTCGGAGAAAATCATGAGCGGGGAGGGCGAAACCGCGTTCATAAAAAGCGACAAAAACCACGATTTCGTGGATTTCTTCGAAGGGCGAGGCCTTACAGCATCGGTGCGCCAACAGGAGATTGACTTGTCCAGCAGGTAGCCTTGCTCCACAAGACCCTGCACCATCTCGTCTGTAGCCTTGGATGGCTTCCAGGTGAGAGCCGGCGCAAGAGAGTTCTTGAACACTGGCATATCGGTGGTTGAGATCTTGGATTTCTTTTTGCTTGTAACGGATTTGCTCTCAGTAGGCTTGTTGGAAGCAGGTTTACGACCCATCTTGCCAGACGAGACTTTCGATTGATTCTCGAACGGGGCTTGAGTGGATTGCAGATTGCGCGCGAGTGCGAAAAGAGTTTGAGGATTTCAGTAGTGAAAGCGACGGCGGCGGGGAGGAGAATATGAACGGTTCACCCTCTGTCTTATAAGATTGAAGCGGTAACTCTAAGCGTATTCTCCGTAACCCGTTTTCCAGAATACGCCAACACTTATGTATTCGCGGCTACAAATCAGATGCATATTTGTGCGGCCATTTTCTAACGAGCTAGGTCATTTTCCGATGAATTTTCATTCTCGGGGGCTGATGCTTAATAGGATTTATTTCCACATCAAAGAATATACATATTTCAACAGAAGTCTTTAAGCTTATTGTCATCTGCTTTAAGCTTGGGGGCTGGGGGGAAATAGTATATTTCTTTTAGAAAGTTTTTTCAATGAAGACCCTGGAATTGTTTTTAATCCTTGAAAACATTTCTAGGCTCGGGGGCTAGACCCATAATGGGTCCATCTTTTTTCAGAAGCTGGACACCATTATAGTAAATGGGAAAGTTTTTGCATCAATCTTGGTTCATAAACCAAGGCCCGGGGGCTGGCTGCAAAAGAAGTCGGCAAAGGAGCACATCATGTTCACTTCTGAAGGTTTTCAACAAGCAAGACGACGAGGAAACAACTCGGCTGATGCTGAAATCGTTGAGAAACAACCCGGCAGGCGTGAAGACATGAAGACGCTCGGGGGCTTGATGGTCCAGGATCCATGGGAGTCCTCATGGGCCACAGTCCCGTTAGAAAATTGGGCCGGCAACCCTGACTGATACAAGGAAGGACTGTACAGCTTAAGGAAACTAGTCGGGTACTGGGAAACAACCCGGCCTACTCATGTTAGGACTCTGTGTATTGTATCCGACTAGGAGTTTGTATTTATTGCCTTATAGACCCTGTCTTCCGAGTATATAAAGTGAGGCAGGGACCCCTTGTAAAATCATACCCATCAATACGAGAAGATCCACCATACAGGACGTAAGGTATTACGCTCTCTACTCGAGGCGGCCTGAACCTGTCTAAATCGTCTCGTGTTCACCATCGTGCTTCTGGTTCCGGCGAGGCCCCAACGAACAACTCGACTACTTAGGGTCCCCCCATAGTAGGCTAGCCGGTATAAAAAACCAACAGCTGTCGATGTTCGATCCGTTGCGGATCCGCGTGAGCTAGCGCATATCTCAGTGTGTTGACCAGAAAAAGCATCAACACATGTATATGGATAAGAAAATAGGTGAAATAATGGCATTGAAATCAAGTGTCCCATGTTTCAGGTCCCATTTTTGCAAAGTCGATGTTAGAGATGGAAAAAGTGCGAAGCGCGACGATTGGAGTCCCAAATATGCAATTTTCTCGACCTACGAACGACCAAAACCAGGTAATTTCTTGCTTTTTAGGTGTAAAGAAAAATAGGTTTTAGATTAGATAGGTAGAGATTCCTGTTCTGACTCTCTTTCCTGAATGTTTTTTTTTATACCGTTGGCATTTGGACATAGTTTACACATACCATAAAGTTTTTGTGGTTATTGTGATGCAACAGCTTGTTAGCAGGTTATTACGTGATTAGGTTCTGGGTTCTGAACCTTCAAGAAATTGAAATTTTGGGTCATTTGTAGTTTTGGTCTTGGGCTGAATTAGGCTTTCCACTTCTAAAAGGTTAACTGGTACCTTGCATTATAGGGAGCTGTTTTAAACTGTTTTTAACCAAATTAAAGTGGAGTTGGTTCATATAAGCAGCACAGATCACCAAGCTTCAATATGTTCTCTCCTTGCCCATTCTATCTTACTACTGCCTGACGCAGCTTGCGGACTTGCGGTCAGGGGCAGTGAATGGTATCTCAAACACATGTAGAAAATTATTATTATTAATAATATTGTAAGGATCAAATGTTAAAAATCGCAAACATTGCTGTACGACTACACCAATTTCTCATTTTTTTTACATGAAAATTATTGCTGCTACTTTTCTGATATTCAATCCTTTTGGTTTTGAGCTTCCATCCATGCTTCATGTTGCTTTCATTTAGATTTAGAAAGCTAATACATTTTCTTTGTACAAGGAAAACAAAAATCTTACAGGAACAACGTGATATGCCAGTGTAAATACCAATCTTGGAGTAGGTGACTTTATGGCTTGTAATTGTTGTAAATACAGATTTATACTACGGTATCATCAGTATCTGAACATTAAATGATAGAGCCCTTGGGCCAAAGGGAACAGGGACGTCAAATATTGTGAACTTGTCAATGTCATTGTAATGATCTTGTAATTCCCTTTTTTTGTCACGCTTATATTTGCAGCACAAGCTGAAGAGTTTCAGAACCACTGCATGTTACGTAGTGGGTGAAATTAATTTACCTGTTGCTGTCGAATTCCTGCAGTACTTCGATCTGTGAAAAAAAAAATTTCTTGTCAATCCGGAATGGTTTCCTTGTTGGTATTTGTTTGCCTGTATATAACCAATGATTTTGCTGATTTACTTGCTATATTTCCAGGATTTATGTTAGAATGTGATTCAGATGCTTTGAATAATATTTTGGCAACAAGTTTGAACTCTTTCCTATACTTTTGTTATAAATATTGACTATAGGAACTTAACTCAATTTCAAGATCAATGGCCTAAGTTAGTCCCCCAACTGTTGCCTCAAACTTTTGCTATACACATTAACATCAGAGAGGTACTATTCAGTTAACCTTTTGATCTAAATATTACTCCATAGTTTATAAGGGATCAGAAAGATGAACCAAAGCAAACATACAGATCCTAGGATACACTAGGCATCAGCTATCTAATAGGTTGGTGCTTGAACCCGAAGCATCATTCATGTTCTTCTAAGAACAGCACAATCAGGCTAGACCATTTGAAACTCATCTCTTGTGTATTGAGATAATGGTTTGATCACATATGGCCAATGTATTATTTGGCCAAGAACCAATTGTCTGAGTCCTCCCAGTCTATTACTTCATTCATTGATGATGCAGGAAACACCACCATGGAAGTGGCTCCGGTTGTGTCCTCCTAGCCTATTACTTCCTTGATTGATGATGCAGGAAACACCACCATGGAAGTGGCCCTGGTTGTGGATGCTTGTGCAGTGAAAGTAGTCGAGGACGTGCCTCTGGAGCTGCTACTAACGCGGCGAAATTGGCCGAGAACCAGTTGTGGATGCACCCGAGGACCAGCTGAAGTAGCGAACAATAGGAAGTTACCTTATGTATGTATTTGCTCTTTGTGTAGCACAAGGTTTATTGGTCGAATCATATATCTAAACCATTGAGCTGTGGAACTGGACCAAGGACAAATTGTAGTAGTGAGCAGTAAGAAATTACCTTATGTATGTATTTATTCTTTGTGTAGCACAAAGTTTATTGGTTGTATCATATTTTAAACCATTCTCTTAATGTTTATTTGCTTCAATTGTACTTCCAAACCATTAATCCATAGTTTTTTTTCTACTCATCTTATTGCGTTTAAATTGTTTTTTTTCTACTCATCTTATTGCGTTTAAATTTTTGTTTTGCACCCATAGCAAACGCACGGGCATGAACCTAGTTAACGAGAAAGGTAAATTTCACTTGATCATTGTGTTAATTAGAAGACTCCACATAAATTTTAATGGCTTCGATATGTGTCAAGATTTGTGCCTTGCGATGGTGAGAATATTTATGGAAAGGAAAATTCAAGTTTTTTGTAGCCCACACATATGAACTTTTTTCATATGCCTTGTCAGCGCTAGCTATTCAGTGAAATGATAGTTAATTTACACATGTTACAGTCACTTCTGATGTGTGCTCTTTTAGAAAAAAAAAAGATGGTGTAAAAAATTAGAATGCTAGAACACCCCTCTTTAACACTTTCTAAACAAAAAGATCACGGTAAACTTTTGACATAAGTTTTGTCTTGGTCGGAGTGAGGATATCATTTGTCTTGTGTATGTCTGTAGAGTTTTACAAAAACCAAACACCTCAAAGATATTATATAGGGTATGATTTTGTTGAACGAACCACACCTTCATAGACGTGGAGTCCATTGATAAAAAGAGCCTGGAGAAAGGTTGAACTCAAATCCTATGATGAATATAAGTGCAGGTTGTACCACAAGAAACCTAACCATCTAAGCTATATTCAGTTCAAGTATAGACACTATTTTAACAATGATGGTTAATGTTGTTTATTTTCTTGTTCTCTGTTCTACTTGCTGGATTGCCTTCATGACTTCTGAATTAGATTGCCTTGTTGTCTCTTGGATTGATCTCTAGCTGGTCGTTTGAACTTTTTCCTTATGTTGTGAGCATAATCTCTCCATCCGAAAATAAATGTCGTTTTAGTTTTTCTAAATACATATTTTTTCTATGAATCTAGATATACAATATGTCTAGATACATGCTAAAAATAATATATCTAGGATAGCAAAAACGACATTATTTGATACAGAAGGAGTATATTCTATATCTATACCTATTTCTAAAGCAACGATTGCTTCTGCAAGTTTTTGGTCCGTCACTCCTAATCCTTGTAGGTTTAGGGAAATACCGAGCAAAAACCAGACCAAAACCATAACAGAACACATTAAACCAGTGCGCTATGCCAAAAACCGTGAAAACATGCAGAAAATCCAGGGTGATCAGACCGAGAACCCGACTGCGGTAATCAGCTGGGCTCATGAACGAAGTGGCCTATACTCTGTTCGCTCTTGTTACGGTCTTCTGAAGTTAGAGCAGAGAAGGAGAGAGGAAGTTGCTGCAGATGAACCTAGTTTCTCGGGGGAGATGGGCTGGTGGAGGAAATTGTGGAAGTTGAAAATACCGCCAAAAATTCGAATTTTCTGGTGGACAGCAAATAAGCGATTCACAATTTTTCTGCCATCCAAAGCAGAATTGGGACGACGTCATGTGGCCCAAGAGGATCGTTGTGAACTATGCTGCAAAGAGGGAGAGACCCTATTCCATGTTGCATTCAACTGTATTCTAGCCAGAAGTTTTTGGAATACTAGAACATTTAGCGCGCTTTGCGCGCCCTATCATCACCTTAGATATAGACCCTGTTTAGATGAGCAAGTTTCAACTATTCACGAGTCACATCAAATGTGGTGTCACTAATTAGAAGTATTAAACATAGATTATTGATAAAACTCATTCCATAACCTTGGGTAAATTCGCGAGACGAATCTATTGAGTCTAATTAGACCATGATTAGACAATGTGGTGCTACAATAAACAATCTCTAATGATGAATTAATTAGACTTAATAGATTCATATTGTGATTTTCCGTCCATCTGTTTAATTAGTTTTATAATTAAATCATGTTTAGTCTTTCTAATTAGCATCCTCAAACTTGATGTGACATTTATGGCAAGTTTCCACTCCCAACTAAATAAGGCCATAGAACTGATAGCGCTTACTAAAAAGCTTGATTCGATGCATGCCACCACTAAGGCATAAGCACACAGGCAATCACAGTCACAGGACATGGGTCTAACAAAAAGGAAGCATGGCAGTCTGGCTGATTATCCGGTAGGTCAATGTAAATAACTGCAGCAATAAGTCATTCTAGGACAGCTCATTCTATGGATATGGACCGTGCAACATAGTTGGCACTCCACATGTCCTCATGCTCAAGGATAAAAGGCATTGTTCATTCAACTTCAATAGTTAAGCAGGATAACAGGCAAACTATGATCTTCATAAAGCGAAGGCACAATATGAGACGGAATCACAGAAATTACAAAGAAAATAAACAAAGGAGAAGAACTTTTGCTGGGGTTCCTACTTCCTATCTCCTCCAATCACCGATGGTCCATGACAGTGCAGCTTGTACCAGCAACAGGAGCAGATGATGGTGGAAGCTGATGGCAGCCATGGAGGTAGGATGGTGTGGGCTAGTCGTGTGATGCCACTGTCATGAACAAAAGATAATACTTGTCATCTTGTACTTAGTGTAGTTTATAGGTATATTTATACCTTACATGATTATATTAGTCAGTATGGTCAAATTAGTTAATTCATGAATCTATTAGAACAGATATATACAGTAAAAGCTAGTTCTTATATCATATTGGTTCTTACATCTGGTATGCAGTGTGTTTTAGAAAGCCTGCAAATAGATATAATTACAAATGTGCATGTTCTCATAGGTAATTTCAATATTTTTAAGGATTAAGCACACCTGCATGGCAAATTTAGAATTGAGAAACTAAATACGAAATAGTAGGAAGCTAAAACACTACCTAATTCCTGGTGGCATAAAATGGCAAACAATTCGATATTATCATTTACATTTGCAGTTTTTCAAAAGCAGAAAAATTCTGTATTTTCCAAAACTCTCACATGGACAAAGCACATTCACACAGTTTCTATGCAATGTCAGATCCAAATAAATCAAACAACCTAGAAGTAATGAAGGAAAAATGTTAGATTTGCAAGAAATGTACAGATCTACAACAGGATTTTTTGTGTGCTTAAAAGTGTAATGTCTGCAGACAGTCAGTGGACAAACTTTTTCTTTGCTAAAACAATGTTTTGTTTATCAATATAGGCTGCAAAGTTTAATTAAAGCACCTTATAATTGCCACAACACTTTAAAGCAATTAATCTAGTACTTTACGCAAATAAGATATCCGGTAGTAAAAAACAAACTGAAAGGTTGATAGAAAATTTCGGTTGTGGGTCACAAGGTCGCTGCCGACAGTAGCCTCCAATGAATTTGTTCGGAAGGAAACCACAACCATTCCACTAAACTCTCCAGCATCCCCAATTGCTGTTGGTAGTACTCAGCAACAACATCCTTTCGACCTTGAGCTGTCGATAGAACCATAAGGTTACACAGAAAAGAAAAACACAATTTTCTTCAAAATCAAAGTAGAAGATATGCAATAAACATCGTCAATGGTGGAATTTATGAAAATCATGGAGAATACATAGAATATCTATGAGAGATCATATTGTTGAGCCAAGTTGTCAAAATGTGACAATTCTTGAATACATGTGTAGGTACTTCTCCTCCCTCTGTTGTCTGTAACCCCCACCATCTAGGATGATAGTTTCATCAAGAGATACTATAACCTGTGAAGAAGAATGTCATTGTACTAACCTCAGGGCTCAGGCACAACAATCTATAAAAGCTGTCAAACCTCTTTTGCAATCACCACTCTCTCCTCCGGACATCACAACAATATCATCTAAATTGTGCCTTTGTTATGACCAAATCCAGGACCTTTGACAGCAGTACCTAAATTCGACCACTGTATTAGTTGAACAATTTATATGAATAACATTCACTATGATAACAGTTAGGCACAATTCAATGATGTGCAAAGCAACTACAGTGGAGGGTGCTCTTTGATTTAAAGAGCAGAAAGAACAAAGAAGAAAGAAAGGGACTTGCTTTCATGTACTGATTGTCCAGTACTCCAGTAGGCCAATATAAGCACTTCAGTATAGTATATATTAGTCCCATCGGAAAAATAATAATATGACCTTGAGTTCAGCTCGATGCTTGTTAGCATTGACATAGCTCCTCCTACATTATCAGCAACAATGAGAATAGTACCAATGAGAAGAGGCCTGCGATTCTACATAGACAAATCACCAAGTTTAGCAGTCATCAGATTCCACCATTTTTTACATTGCATGCCATTGAAAGCTGAGACATAAATGATCAAAGATACCTTGATAGAATTTTCTAACACTGGAAGAAGAGAACTCATGTTTGAGAATTTCTTGTCATGGGTAATCAGAGGGCTCTCCATCTCCTGCATAGGTGTGTAAAACAGATGATTGAAATTTGTAATAATAATTACATTCCATTGATATGGACTCTTCATATCAGTAAATATGCATCTCCTCTATGTGTTTTATCTGCTCTTGTCAAAGCTTCAAAAATTTATGAAGCCAAAAGCTACTCAGACCCCACCTTAAAGGACAAGCATATATGAAACATTCGCAAACCAAATCTATTGTCCTATTAGTGACTATATATATGGAAGCTCCTGAACACCAAAAGAGTAAATAAGCTACAAACACTACCTGTACTGTACCCCTGGCAATATCCAAGATTACTCCAACAAATTAGTGAATTAGCTTTTCTTTCTAAGTCTAAACACACTTTGTTAGTAGTCAAAGCAAAGTGCATTATTGTTACTACTCCCCACGATTCCAAGTAGGATTGCTACTGAGTCAATCAAAAAGAAAGAAACATGTAATCCATACTCCATGGTTTAGCTGCACTGAAAAAATGAAGCTCCTTGTGTGAACTTAGATCAACAACCTAGCGGGCCTAAAGAAACACCTAGGAAGAGGACGGTGAGGCATGCTTTGGTGCGTTGCCAGTCTCGCCAAATGCGCCGGCGACCCTACCGGCAGGGAGTTGGGGCACGGTCCCAAGCTGCAGCAAGTGGTGACGTAGCTGTGGCTATTCCTCTCGCTGCTGCGTCGTGCAGAGAAGGCCGTGGCAACGACGCCGCCGTCCACCGTCGCAGCGACCATCCTCACCCTCACCTCGGTCTGCATAAAAGCCACCGCTTCACCCAACTCTAGAACATGGGCCTGCTGTGGGTTGGCGACCTGTGTAGGAGCCAGATCCAGCTGCTCCTCATCTCTCCCATGGATCTGGTGGCGCCCGCTGTGGATCGGCTGCAACGGGAACAGTCGGATGCAGGCCAAATCAATAGTAAATGATGTTGGGATTTTTTAATCCGAGATGGAAGGGGGCCTTTCATCACCTTGGGGCACTCCGGGCTGGTGAAGACAAAGGGAATGGCGACGGCGGTGGCGACGGGTGCTTCCTCCTCCACAGCCGACCATGGCCACCGTGGAGGCCGGCGAGGCCGCCGGATCTGTGTGCCGCCGGTCTCCCACGGCTCCACGTTCTCCCCCATGTCGCCGAGGACGCGCGACGTCCTATGCTCGACCGACGACGAGCCGGGGCGCACGGCCTGAAGAGAGAAGGAGAGATAGGAAGGGAGGGGTGAGAGAGAGAGCTTGGGATCGCGCACAAGCTGGCTGCCTCGCCCTCACTTGCGTGTCGGCTGGGCGACGTGGCACCAGATGAATGGAGCAAGGACGCGTGAAAGGCTCCGGTGCGAGAACAGGACGCGTGAATCGCTCTCGCGCCATGGGGAGCCAGCACTGTTTAAGAAACCCGATGGCAAAGGAGATCACTGGGGTAAAGCCGCCGGAATTACATAAGAGCACGTGGGTGAAGGATCTGTTGTCGGAAGGGTTGTGCTCGGATTTAGACGCAGCCCCGATAATTTGTGGAGTGTGGTAGCTCTGGCCCAAGAGGAATGCCCGGAGACACGAGCGAAACCGTTGGGACCCTGGTGCTTCTGTAGGCATTGTTGACGCAGATTTAGGTCAACACACGAGAGCACTTGATCGCGCAGCACGTAACGAACTGCTCGCAGCTCCTCTGCGCAAACCGGTTAAACCGGTCAGAGAAACCAGTTTGACCGGTTCCTCTAGAGAAGTCAGGAGCGAGCCCTAAGCACACCACCCAGAAGGATCCGTCAGGGTGAACGTACGCAGGGGTGCCCTAGGGTCGGCAGGCCACCTAGGACGTCTTCAAACGTCGCGGAGACGCGGAAAGAACAACAAGTAGAGGTTGAAAAAGCTAGGGTTTGAAGATAATGCAAAAAAAGTAAAGGCAAAAATAGTAGATTTGATTGAATCGATTGGGTGTGTCCTCAATCGGCCGAATCCCCTTATATTTATAGGGAGGGTAGGTCTTGTCCTGCAAAGAAACCAAGTTACAACTCGTTACAATCTCGGAATCCTAAACCTAGTCGGTTACAGGGTAAACCGGTCTGACCGGTTCCCCAAACCGGTCAGACCGGTCTGGGCTCGGACTTCGCCAAATCCATCGTCTTGCTCCTAGCACCGACTCTTGCGGTCCTCCTGAATCCAAGCACCGCAACATTCGGTCATTCTAGAGACCATGTCATCTTTTGCTTCTTGTATCAATTCTTGCGGTCCTCCTGAGCCTCTAGCACCGCAACAGTCGGTCATTCCAGAGACCATGTCGCCTTCTTCACATTAGGATCGATTGTTACGGTCCTTATAGCACCAGCACCAAAACATCCTGTCCCGGACCGGTCGGACCGGTCAGACCGGTCGGGCTAACCGGTCTGACTGGTTTGCCTCGGCTTGTGCCAATTTTGGTTGTCAACATATGCCCCTGTTTTTTGGTAAAGCTTGCGTACCATAAAACATATTAGTACCAAAATCGTCACCTGAGGGCGATGTTTTAACAGAATTCATCGGCCATTATAATTTTCTAAGGGCGATATCCAAATATCGGCCGTGTGCCACTTTATGCCTCTTGCCAAACACTTGGATAGTACTTTTTCAGGTACCTCCCATTCAATGCCTTAGGCAAACGTCCTCCTTGCAGCGTCTCCACCATATTGGAATTCCCGCCATTGATCTTGAATACTCGATATGGACCTTCCCAACTTGGAGACCACTTGCTGAACTTATTATCTCTAGTACCAAGTGGCAATATTGTCTTTCATACTTGATCACCAACCTGAAAAGTCTTCTCTTTAACATTCTTGTTGTATGATCTAGCAACTCGGATTTTGTCTTTCTCAATCTCTTTGAGAGCTTGTAAACGCTTATCGGTCACTTCATCAACGTTATCCATCATCAAGTCATAATATTCACCAACCGAAAGCTTATTTTGTTTAGCAAGTCTATAAGCGTCCAGATTTACCTCAATGGGCAAAACGGCTTCTTGACTATAAACAAGCTCAAAAGGAGTAACTTTGGTAGCACCATGTCTAGATATGCGATGAGCCCATAAAGCTCCAGACAATACTTCATGCCACCTTTGGGGATATTCCTCTATCTTCTTCTTGACCAACTTTATCAAAGTTTTGTTACTAGACTCGCCCTGACCATTGGCCTGAGCATAGTATGGAGATGAATTGAGCAATTTGATCTTATACATATCGGCAAAAACTCGCACTTCTTTAGACATAAAAGATGTGCCTTGATCCGTAGTTAAAGTTTGCGGAATGCCGAATCTATTAATAATATGTTCAGTAATAAACTCAATTACCTCCTTATGAGTCATATTCTTGAGAGGAACAGTTTCAGTCCATTTAGTGAAGTAATCTGTAGCAACCAACACGAAGCGATGACCCTTTGAAGAAGAAGGATGTATCTCTCCAATAAAATCCAATCCCCATCCACGAAAGGCCATGGTTTAATAATAGGATGAAGTAATGCAACAGGTACCATCTGAATATTACCAAATTTCTGACATTCTTCACATCCTTTGTAATAACGAAAACAATCGGCCATCATAGTAGGCCAATAGAATGCAGCTCTTCTAAGCAACTACTTCATCTTAGGAGCCAATTGATGCGTTCCACAAATTCCCTCATGAACTTCACCCATGGCCACTCTAGTTTGATCAGCACCCAAGTATTTATGCAACAAATCATCGGCGGTGCGATGATGCAACTCATCGTCAACCACAGTATATTTGAAAGCCAAACGCCGAATTTTCCTGTCTGTTCCAGAACTAGGATTCTTTAAATGTTTAATAATAGGTGCTCTCCAATCATCTGCTTCGGCCTTTTTGCTTTGAGAATTTCCAACTGCCGAATTTGGACCAAGAGACGATGAACCGGTTTCACAGGTTCCTAAACCAGTTTGACCGGTTTCTGGACCGGTCTGACCGGTTTGGTCTGGATCTGCTGCGAGCGCTAGAACTCCTCCCTTGACGATAGCAAACATCAGCTTTTTTCTAAGAAAATTTCTTCTGGATATTATAGCCAGATGCTTGCTGTGCCAAAGTATTAGCTCTAGGATTTTCACACCTTGGAACATGATATATGGTGAACTCATCAAAACATGGTATAATATCAAGGCATTTGTCAAGATAAATATTCAATGAACCCTCCAAGCATTGACACACCTTGGACACTTGTTGTACCACCAGCAATGAGTCACCAAAAGTTTCAACATGTTTTACTCCCATGTCATGCAAAATCTCTAGTCCGAATAATAGAGCCTCATATTCGGCTTGATTGTTTGTGCACTCATCTTCTAATCGGCTAAGAGCTTCAAAAATAGCTCCATTAGGAGAAACAAGAACTATTCCAATGTCACATCCGTTCTTGCAAACCGATCTATCAAAATGCAATTTCTATGGAGTAAAAGTCACGTAATCAATCTCTAAACTATGCTCATCATTAATCCGATGTTCTACAATAAAATCAGCTACATTTTGGCCTTTCATGGATCTCAAAGGTTCACAAGCCAAATCATATTCAATAAGAGCATATGCCCACTTACCGATCCTTCCACTCAAAATCGGTCTATGCAACATATACTTAATAACATCGGCTTGACATGCTACAATGCAAGTACTAGACAACAAGTAATGCCTCAATTTTGTACAAGCATAATATAAAGACAAGCATAATTTCTCAATAAATTTATACCTTGTTTCCGCATCCAAAAGCCGTCGACTGAAATAAGTAATGATATGCTCCTTGCCATTCATCTCTTGAGTCAAAACAGCTCCAATAACATTATCTTCGGCCGCAATATAAAGCCTAAATGGCACCCCATTCTTAGGCGCTTTGAGCACAGGCGGCGAAGACAAATATCTCTTAATTTCTTCAAAGGCCTCTTGCTGCTTTGTCCCCCCAAGTGAAATCGGCTTCATTCTTTAACCGAAGTATAGGAGTAAAAGCACTCACTTTTCCGGACAAGGTAGAAATAAACCGCCTCAAGTAATTAACTTTGCCCAAGAATTTCTGCAAATCATGCTTGCAAGTAGACGCTTTAATCTTTTCAATAACATCTATTTTCTTAGGATCTATATCTACGCCTCTTTCATGCACCATGAAGCCTAAAAGTCTTCTAGCCGATACACCAAAAGCACATTTCAATGGTTCATCTTTAAACCATACCGACGCATTCTTTCAAAAGCAAGACGCAAATCAGCCAAGTGAGAATTTAATCCAGCCGATTTGACAACAATATCATCAATATAGACTTCTAGGATAACACCAAGCAAGTCATGGAAAATCAAATTCATTGCTCTTTGATAAGTTGCGTCGGCATTCTTTAAACCAAAAGTCATCACAACCCATTCAAATAAACCAACAAAGCCGGGACATTTAAAGGCCGTTTTGTATATGTCTTCCTCGGCCATAAAAATTTGATTATATCCCGCATTGCCATCAAGAAAGCTTATAACCTTATGACCAGAAGCATCATTAATAAGCATATCAGCTATAGACATAGGATATTCATCTTTAGGAGTTGCTCTATTAAGATCTCTAAAATCAATGCAAACTCTAATTTTATTAGAATCCTTCTTCTCAACAGGCACAATATTAGAGATCCATTCAACATAGCGACATGGCCGAATAAACTTAGCTTCAAGCAAACGATTAAACTCTTCTTTTATTCGATCATAAAATAGAGGATTAAATTGTCTATTGCCTTGTTTATATGGCCTAAAACCGGGTTTAATTGGCAACCGATGTTCAACTAACTCGCGACTTAAACCGGGCATCTCATGATACTCCCAAGCAAAGCAATTAGAATACTCTTTCAACAATCGGCCTTGGTACAGAACCATCACCTATTTCTACCTTTTCTAAAGGATCAGCCGACGTAAATCCTTGTCCTAACTTCTCTACTTCTTCAAAATCATTAATGGCTTCACATGCATCATTCATGTTTGACCGATAATGCTCCACCCTTTCCTTCAACCACTTCTCACTTGCATCCATCTACTCTTCATTGTCTGAATCAACCGATCTTTGAACCGGCCTTAGAGCAGCGGACACAAAGCCATCCTTAGTACAAGCAAGAAACTCAAAGTCCAAAATATCAATTCCGGTCAAGCACTTGACATTATCATGAGTCCCCAATATGGATGCATCGGCCATAGCAACACATGCCGAAGAATCCGCATGAACCACCTCAACTTCATCACCAACCCATTGAATTAAGCATTGATGCAAGGTAGAAGGCACACATTGATTTGCATGAATCCAATCGCGCCCCAAGATCACGCTAAAGTTACCTTGCACCTTGTGACGAAGAAAGCGGTCGCCAACGTCTTGCTCCTAATAGTAAGCTCCAATGATGCAACTCCCTTGGTACTCATCGGATCTCCTCCTCCAATGCCGCTAATCGTCATGCTAGTCTTGATGAGTTCACTGTCCAAACCTCCCAATTTCTTGTACAAGGTGTATGGCATGAGGTTCACAATAGCACCACCATCAATGAGCATCCTGAAAATCGGCCTCCCTTTAATGTGACCCTTCACATAAAGAGCTTTCAGATGGTTGTCCCATTCTAAGGGTCTCTGAAACACAGCATTCTTGGGAGCAAAATCAACTTGAGCCACCCTCTCATCATCTCCGACAAAGCAATAGTCGGCGTTCATATAAATAACGTTGACCTCCATGTCCGTTCTGCTGGGTGAAGGTTCAAAGTCAACAGCATCTTCATCATCACCCATCTGAACATCTGAAACAGCAGTGGGTGGGATCGAAACTTTAGCCCAAGAAGAAAACGCATCAGCCACGAAATTTCCATGCGAAGCCAGTTTAACCGATTCTGGACCGGTCTAACCGGTTCCAGCTGCCGAACCTGGAACAGGGATAAACAGGTCTGACCGGTCTGAGAAACTGGTTTGACCGGTCTCGTCCACCTCAGCCGAATCTGCTACGATCGGCTCAACCTTTTCAGGTGCTTTAGCCTGACCATCTTGTGCACCAGATTCATCTTTGGAATTTTGACCAGATTGTGGAATCATCGGCTTAACTTCATTGAACCACTCCTCCCTCTTTTTTGCCGATTCTTCCTTTCTTTGTTTTTGAGTACGCAACCGCTGCAATCTCCTCTTTTGAGAATGAGATAAACGAGGAGGACACCACCTCGGCTGCGTATATTGAGCTAGCGGTACATTTTTCACGGCCGAATTACCAATAACATTGGGTCCGTCGGCCATTGATGGAGAGCCAATTTGAATCACACTCTTCACAACTGGCTTTGGAATAGCAGGTGCAGGCTCTTCCTTCCTCTGAATAGGATGATATTCTTGTCTAGCGGGCTCCTTGTCTGGCTGGCGCTAGAAATCGGTTTGACCAGTCTGAGGAACCGGTTTAACCGATTTGCGTTGCTGCTGCACAACCTTTGGTACTTGTTGAAAATTTGCGGTCCTAGGCTGTGAAATAGGTTTTCTGATATATGCAGGAGCATTAGGCCGTGGTTGATTTGGTACATAACTGTAAGGCACGTACATTATACCATCTCTCCAAATAGGTTGTGGAGGAGGAGGTTGAGACGCCCTCCACGGCCTAGAAGGACTAGCACCGTTGAATGAGCTTGGGCCCTGATCCCACCGTCCTTTTGGTGCCTTCATCACACCAGAATTCCTTGGCTGCGATCTTGGTCTCTTTTTTAGTGGCCGATCTTGTTGAACGGCCACGTTTTGCATATGCTTAGCCATAACTTGATCAAAGGTTGCTTTTGGCTTGAAAACCTTCCCCTGATCTTTGTCTTTATTGGTTTTCAAGTGCCAACTTCGGGATGCTTGGGAACGAACGTTCGGACCGGCCTCTGAGGAAAATCGGTCTGACCGGTCGGGATAACCGGTTTGTTCTGGGCAGCATGACCAACCGGCCTTTGATCCCGTGCTTAAGACCTTGATTGCCCCCAACTTCAGAAGTCTTCACTGTAATAGTCAAAAACTTCTTTCCATCAGGAGCTTGCTTAAGGACCACCTCTCTCCCAAGCACTTTGTCATGTTCCATCATCCTCCTTGGTTCTCCAATCACAATATTCTTGCCTCCTGCTACATCGGCATTGTCTGGCCGAACCAATATCTTGGCATCCTGAAGATCCATGGTATTGACCACCATGTTGTTGACTGAAAACAGGCGCTTAGCAACTTGCATCTCATTAAAACTCAATCGTCCTTCATTCACGGCCGATTGAATCTGTCGACAAAAAACTCAATCGTCCTTCATTCACGGCCGATTGAATCTGTCGACGAAAGAAATTGCAATCCTTAGTCGCATGAGAAAAAGAATTATGAAACTTGCAATAAGCATGCCGCTTTAACTCCTCGGGTGACGGGATAATAAAAGAGCATTTGATATATCCGTTCTTATGCAATTCATCAAAAATTTTATCACACTAGGATACATCAAAAGTAAATTTCATCTCCTCCTGCCGATTCTTATGAGTCGACTTAAGAGATGTGCAAGTAAAAACTTTATTAGATGTTGGCCAGACAAATTCAGCAGCCAACACATCATGAGACTCTTCATCGGAACTACTAGAGTCACATTCAAGAGTATGAACATTAGCTCGATTAGTCCTATGGCTTTCTTTAAAATCTTTACTTTGGCTTTCAGCAACCAAAGCTCTTTGATGCACTTGGTTTACATTAAAGAATTCAAAATCCTCTAATTTCTCCTTAATGTGAGAACGTAAACCATTCAAAGCCAAATCAGCAAGATCCTTTTCGGCAATATTAACACCGAAGCAACGGTTTTTAGTATCACGGAAACGTTTAATATAATCATTAACAGTTTCATCATGTGATTGCCTAACCGATGTAAGATGTGATAATTTAAGCTCATTGTTGCCCGAAAAGAAGTGATCATGAAATTTTTGCTCTAACTGTTCTCATGAAGTAATAGAATTAGCAGGCAATGATGCAAACCATGAGAAAGCAGTACCAGTTAGAGACAAAGAAAATAAACACACTTTCAAAACCTCATTAGAGCTAGAATCGCCTAGTGGTGCCATGTATTGACTTATATGTTCAAAAGTGCTTTTACTGTCCTCCCCATTAAACTTGACAAAATCAGAAAGTCTAAAACCAGTGGGGAAAGGAACCAAATCAAATCGAGGAACATAAGGCTTTTGGTATAACCTAGCCTTATCCCTGACATCTACTCCCAAATTCTCCTTAAGAGCTGAAGCCAAATCAAGTTTGTACTTAGAAAAAATCTTATCTAAATACTCCAATAAATTATCATGTGAATCTGGTTGTTGAATATTCTGAATGGGAGCAGAAAACAAATTTCCCGTATCTGTTCCCCCAGGACCGGTCGGACGGTTCCGGAAACAGGTCTGACCGGTTGGTGCGGGCCGATCTGTTTGGCCTGATCTGATCCTCCAGGGCCGGTCTGACCGGTCCCGTAGACCGGTCTGACCGGTTGGTGCAGGCCAGATTGGTTGGCCGACACCTGTCACTGCATCTGTTGGCCGAACCTTCCGAAGAGTTCGTAAGGTACTGGGCCTTGTGAAAATAAGTTTTGTACTGGTGGGGGAGCAGAATATCCATAATTTAGAATTTGCGGGGTAAAATTTGCAACTTCATTGTTAATTTGACCATAACCAGCCGAATTAGGTAAAATTGCAAACGGCTGAAGCGCGACAGGCCGAATAGGTATTGGGTTGGATGGTGTAACAGATTGGCCTTCAAAATAATTCAACGGCATGCCATACGTAGGTTCTAGGTTTTGCTGCCGGTGTTTTAAGATCAGGCACAATAGGAATTTTAGAAATCAAAATACTAGGATCGGCGGTAGGTTCTTCAGCCATGGGCTGTTTGCCTTCTGATTCTAATCGCTTGTTCATCGTCCAATTAACTAATCTGACATTATTCTCAGCCATCTTATCCTCCATGTATTTTAGAAAGACTTCATGTGGATTTACCTCAGATTGCTCCTTGGGAGGTGCCGCTGAAGATGAAGCAGTTGGATCTACCACCTTGATTTTGGTGACCACGCCCTTGCGGTCCTTCTTGAAGTGCGAGAGGTAGTAGAGGCGATCTTCTTCTGCCTTCTTCTTCATATACTCCTCGAGCCCTTGGCGATCTTCAGCAGAAAGCTCATCGTCCTTCACGAGGATGATGTTCTCGAGATCAAACTCAGTGTTAGATCCCATCTGGCCAGAGTTGGATAGATCGGCTATAATAACCAAGATCTCCAAATTCCCTAGCGGAGTCGCCAAAAGTATGTTGACGCAGAATTAGGTCAACACACAAGAGCGCTAGATCGCGCAGCACATAACGAACTGCTCGCAGCTCCTCTGCGCAAACCGTTAAACCGATCAGGGGAACCGGTTTGACCGGTTCCTCCAGAGAAGTCGGGAGCGAGCCCTAAGCACGTCACCCGGAAGGATCCGTCAGGGTGAACGTACGCAGGGGTGCCCTAGGGTCGGCAGGCCACCTAGGACGCCTTTAAATGTCGCGGAGACGCAGGAAGAACAACAAGTAGAGGTTGAAAAAGCTAGGGTTTGAAGATAATGCAAAAAAGTAAAGGCAAAAATAGTAGATTTGATTGAATCGATTGGGTGTGTCCTCAATCGGCCGAATCCCCTTATATTTATAGGGAGGGTAGGTCTTGTCCCGCAAGGAAACTAAGTTACAACTCGTTACAATCTCGAAATCCTAAACCTAGTCAGTTACAGGTTAAACTGGTCTGACCGGTTCCCCAAACCGGTCAGACCGGTCTGGGCTCGGACTTCACCAAATCCATCGTCTTGCTCCTAGCACCGACTCTTGCGGTCCTCCTGAATCCAAGCACCGCAACATTCGGTCATTCCAGAGACCATGTCATCTTTTGCTTCTTGCATCAATTCTTGCTGTCCTCTTGAGCCTCTGGCACCGCAACAGTCGGTCATTCCAGAGACCATGTTGCCTTCTTCACATTATGATCGATTGTTGCGGTCCTTATAGCACCAGCACCGCAACATCCGGGACGATCAGACCGGTCGGGCTAACCGGTCTGACTGGTTTGCCTCGGCTTGTGCCAATTTTGGTTGTCAACAGGCATATTGCGGCAATGCTAGAGGATATGGTGTGCCTGAAGGT
>QPGU01000580.1:15047-48517 GCA_004135705.1 Alloteropsis semialata | reverse complement strand
CAAAGATCCAGCTCCGACGTAGGGAATCTACACCAGTGCAATACTCAAAGAACAACCAGATTAAACCACAAAGCAAGATCGGACATAGAACGATGCTGTAAGATAAATATTGCTTAAATCGGACCAAGACCTGTGCTCAAAGCCGTTGAAGAAGTAGATTTGATTCACATGGCGTAGATCTAAACCAATCTAGCAACTCCAACAAACCGCAAAGACTATCTTTAGTAACCAAGATTATTCTAGCTCCGACGTAGGGAATCTAGACTAATCTTGATACCTAGCTCCGACGTAGGGAATCTAGGCTTAAAGTATAGTCCGATAACGATAATCTGTTGAATAATCAATATTGATCTAGCTCCGACGTAGGGAATCTATATCAATCTTGATTGTTCAGAGATAAATCGGTTGAACAGTATAAACGAGAAAGGGCGATGCGCCTCAATTCAAAGCCTATACTAGTTCGATAAATTGACTAACTTACTGGTAAGACGGAGATCAGAACTGATGCAGCCCGTCCACCAATGAGCTTCGTCGGTAACTACTACTAGGGTTTTGGCGTGAAGCCGGGTTGTATTGAATTGTGTGAATTGTTCTTTACAATGGACGAGGGTTCATATTTATACCCTGGTCGTGGAGAGTCCTGATCGGACCAGACTAACTAAATAAGGTAAACTAAACTTAAGATACAACGGGGCTCTCATACGTCCTCTGAAAAGGAAATAGTCCCTGAATCTGATACGCCCCCTCCTTAGCCGATACGTCTCCCTTCTTGCACTCGTCATCTGGTCGGATTCCTGCCTCATCGGACCCCTTTTCGGTAACGGCTTCCTTCTTTGTCGCCTTCGGCCTTGACCAGTCAACAGGTCCACCGCGCAGCCTCATCCTCACCACGTCATCATCTGAACCATCATGTCAAGTGCGAAAATCCGGTGTCAACAGATACCAAGTTGTTCCTTGAATGGACCTTTTTGCTCTGCACGAAACTTTTTCCAACACCTGCGCACACCATATGAAATAAATGGAATTCTTGGCTGAGCTAAAGAGGAATAATAGTGCGAGGACGAAAATTACTTTTGAAGGAGGTCAATTATTGGTTGGTACGCATCCCGTGGTCCCCTCAATGAGTCCATGATGGTCAACAAGCTTATGTCCGGTTGTATAACAAATAATATCCAATGAAACTATTTACATGCAAGTTTTGTACCAAGAGTCACGTCAATTGAAATAAAATTATGTTAGGAAGAAAACTAAAAGATGCACAAGACAGTAAAAGTACTCACCCAAAGTTGTAAGGAAATAGAATCATTGTCTTGTAATGTTGTACACGTAAGAATCTGTCAATGTTGTTCATTGTGTCTTCATAAAAATTTAGTAACATATGCTGGTTTACAGTTTTTGGGTCGATGAAGCCCAAGTGGAAGTATGAGTTTTTCCTGCATTCTTCAATCTCCATTCTACAGGATACAATTTAAAAAAAATAAATGTTTAATAATAGGTTGACAATACATAGGAGACGTTAAATATAGAAATAAATAAAGCACTTACAGCACCCAGCATCTGAGAAGAGACACGTCAAGGGCATCCCTATGGTATATCTGGTAAATTTCTGAGAATTCCAGATACATAACATTATCGCCACGAAAGTAGTCATCATCTCTAATCTTCAATCCCACCATTTTCTGGCCTTGGGCCGACGCCTGAAGGTACCATTCATGTAATCTGTACATTTTTGTTGACAGCGTGTTGTACGTATCGGGGTCAACTAGAGGTAAGCCAAGCTGAAATGGCCACCTTGGTATAGCCTTTGGGGTCTTACTCTCATCCAGCATTTGCGAGGGCGTCATTCCTGCCCCTTTGCAAAACTGAAGCAGGTCGACTGGTCCAATTCCAGCATTCACTATGAGTGGATCAATTATTTGCCTCTCCTGCTCACCGAGCTGAGCAACAGCCTTTCCCTTCCTTTGTTGCTTGACGCTCTTGTGGCTCTCGGTAGTCTTTTGGCTCTGTTGACTCCATCGCTCCTTTTCCTCCCTTTGATTCTTCTCATACGATTTCTTAATAGAGCGGTCATAGTCTGACAACAATTTCTTCTGAGTTTCTTTAGCCATGCTAATAAAGAAAGCAGACTTAGCAAAATCAACTACTTCTTTTTTCTCGGGCTCCTTCTTTTTGAAGAACTCTTTAATCTTATCCAGACTATGCTGCTTGCACTCCTCATCAGTTTTTTCCCAAGGTAGCTTGGCAGGTTCCTTGGCTTGCTTTGCTGGCTTTTTTGTAGGTGTCTTTGTTGGTGCCTTGGCTTTCTGTTGCTTAGCTTTCTTTGCCGGCGGAGGTGCAGGCGGCGGAGATTGCTTAGCTGGAGGCGACGGAGATTTTTGAGTTGTAGGCGACGGAGACCTTTGTTCAGGGAGAACAGGCGAATATTGCTGCTGCGGGGACTGCGGAGCTGGAGGCGGCGGAGATGCCCTTGAGCTTTGGGGTGACGACGAAGGCCCCTCAGGAGTTAAGAGGATGTAACGCTTCTCCCATAGGATAACACCATGAACTGCCTCTTCTAGTGTCGTCTCCCCGTCACCTCCAGGAATGTCAAGCTGGAGTGATTCGTACCCGGCCAAGACCGCTCCACCCCAACTCTAGCATAGCCAGCAGGTATTTGCCCTCCATGGTAGAGATCTCCTTCTTGACTCGGCAAAGCAGTACCGTACGCCACCTTGAACGTTAAGTTCTTGAATGGACTGTGCAGCTCACAGGTCGTCCGCCTGGTTATATCGTCCACGGGGAAGCGTTGGACTTGAGCATCATTTGGGACGTCAGTGGACGCGCAACTGCTTCGATGATGCTGGGTAGGGCTAATTGCGTCTACTGGAGCACCGGCGGATCCACGGCTTTGTTGCTGAGCGCTAAGTGCTATCTCCAGTTGCCGCTGAACCTCCCATGTTCTTTGTTCGTTCTGCAGTATCCTTTCCTCGAGTCGTCGCATCTTCTCTAACTCCTCATTTTTTCTTCTGCTGCGACTTCTGTAAGACTCAATGCAGTCGGCAAACCCGTACTTCCACGGAACCCCTCCTTTGCCTCGCGTCCGTCCAGGATGCTCTGGATTCTGCAGAGCCCACGTGAGCTCATCCTTTTCTCTGTCCGTGTGGAACTCTCCCTTGCCAACTGCTTCTATGGCATGCATAAGTCTCTGTGCGGCTTGTTGTATCTGCTGTCCAAAGATGCATTCCCCGGTATCAGGGGCCAATGTTCCGCCATGGGCATAATACCAATGTCGTGCACGGTCAGTCCAAGTTGATGTCTGTGGTGTGATACCTCTATCACGTAGATCTTGTTCCATCTTTTCCCATTTTGAAATAGCTGCAGCGTAGCCACCTTGGTCGAGACGGTGATGGTATTCTTTCTGGGCGGCATTAGATTTGTTCGTCTCTATAAGCTTCTTTCCAAGTGTCGAACGGTTGTATTGCACAAATGCAGCCCAGTGGGGTCTTAGCTTCTCATATGCTCCTGTGAAAGTTGGCGTGCGATTCTTGTCAACAAAATTTCTGTAGAGTTTCTTCTTAAAGCTCTGGAATTGTTCTGCCATCTTCGAAAGAGCCCAAGCTTTCACTCTATCCTCAGTTCCTGCTGGCACTGTGAAATGTTCTTGTAGCTGCTGCCAGAGCATATCTTTCTCTCTTTGAGGGACAAAGTTTGTATCCCCGCGTTTCATAGGTTTCCATCTTGGAATGCTGATTGGGATGTGATCTCTGACAAGAACCCCGCATTGATTTGTCATCTTCCTTGCAACGTCAGCTGGGGCAATTGGTTTGCCTGCATCGTCCACTTCTGTGACAATAAAACGACCCTCCAGCTTTTTTGTCGGTCCTCTTTTCCCCGAATTCGACATCGTTGCGGAGGGCTAAAAGTTAAGAGAGGATCCTTAATTATTAATATATGTACCTCTTAAATCATCGTGACATTATTACTAAGTGTGCTAATGTATATATACCTCGTCACCATCGGTGCCTTGGTCATCGTCACCATCGGTGCCTTGGCCAACGTCACCATCTGACAGCTCAATTCCCTCCCCGGACATGTTGAGGTACTGATCGGTGTTGCTACCATCATCTAGTCCCGGTTCGTACCATGAACCGGGACTAAAGGTCGGGCACCGACACCTTTAGTCCCGGTTCGTACCATGAACCGGGACTAAAACTCCCTTTTAGTCCCGGTTGGAGCCTCCAACCGGGACTAAAAGCCCAGTCATTTTTCAATTTGTTTTTTGTTTCAATTTATTTCTTATTTCAATTAGTTTTTTCATTTACTATATGTGATAATAATATGATTGATGTTACGATTATTATTATCAGACAAAAATATATATATTAGTCTTTTAGTTCATGTGTGTTGAGAACATTAATTTGTGCTAATATGAACATTTTATTTCATTTACTAGCTAGATGTGCTAATATGAACATGTGTGTTGAGAACAATTTGAATACAACTCCATAAGCATAAATTAATAATATAAGAGTGCATGCTCAATATCTTACATAATGGTTATAACAATACAATTAAACGTTACGATCTAGAACGGCAATAGTCTTCTTTTTCACGAATATGCCTTGCTTATGATCACTACGTGCGTAAGGAGCATCCTCTTTAGCTAATAGAACACTTGGGTCAACATTCACGGCGAATGGAGGAATCTCGTCAAACTTATCATAATCTTCCGACATGTCTGTTTTGCCCTCGATACCGACGATGTTTCTTTTTCTGGAAAGGACTATGTGTCGCCTGGGCTCATCATTTGACTTGTCTGTTTGCTTCTTCGGTTTACTAGACATGTCCTTCACATAGAAAACCTGAGCCACATCATTGGCTAGGACGAATGGTTCGTCTCTGTAACCAAGATTATTGAGGTCCACTGTTGTTATTCCATAATCGTCTTTTAACACCCCTCCTCCACTGAGCTTCACCCATTTGCACCGAAACAACGACACTTTCAATAACGGGCCATAGTCCAGTTCCCATATCTCCTCTATGTAACCATAATATGTGTCCTTGTTCCCATCGCTGTCTAGGGCATCTACACGGATGCCACTATTTTGGTTGGAGCTCTTTTTATCTTGGGATACCGTGTAGTATGTATTCCCATTAATCTCATAGCCTTGGAATGTCAAGACTGTAAAGGAGGGACCCCTGGCCAACCATGCTAGCTGTTCATGTATGTCCATATTGTGCATTAGATGTTTCCGCAACCAACCGGTGAAAGTATCAATGTGGCTACGTGTAATCCAGGGCTCAGACTTCCCCGGGAATTCAGTGCGTAAAAGCTCCTTGTGTTCATCTATATAAGGACTAACGAAGGATGATTGTTGTAGAACAGTGTAGTGTGCTTTGTTGAAAGAATCATCATCCCAAGTAACAACAACCTTCTTTCCTATTGTTCCCTTTCCACCGAGTCTCCCCTCATGCCGTGATTCAGGGACACCAATCGGTTTGAGATCGTCGATGAAGTCAACACAAAACTCAATGACCTCCTCTGTTCCGTAGCCCTTTGATATGCATCCTTCTGGTCGAGCACGGTTACGAACATATTTCTTTAGTACCCCCATTAACCTCTCAAAAGGGAACATATTCTGCAAGAAGACTGGACCCAGAATTTCAATCTTTTTGACAAGATGAACTAGTAGATGTGTCATAATGTTGAAGAACGACGGTGGAAATACCAACTCGAAGCTCACCAGGCATTGGGCCACATCAACCTGCAACTTCAGTAGATTGTCTGGATCGATTACCTTCTGAGAAATTGCGTTGAGGAATGCACATAGCTTTACGGTAGCTAATCGTAGATTCTCTGGCATAACTCCCCTCAATGCCACTGGAAGCAACTGTGTCATGAGCACGTGGCAGTCGTGGGACTTCAGGTTTGTAAATTTCTTCTCTGGCATATTTATTATTCCCTTAATGTTCGAAGAGTATCCAGAGGGCACCTTGATACTATTGAGGCATTTGAACATGCTTTCCTTTTCTTCTTTGCTAAGAGTGAAGCTGGCAGGACTCAAGTAATTTCGCCCATTGTCCCTCTCTTCTGGATGTAGTACATGTCGTTCTTCCATATGTTGCAGATCCTGGCGTGATTCCAGTGTATCTTTTGTCTTACCATAGGTGCCTAGAAAGGCTATCAAGTTGACGCAAAGATTCTTTGTCAGGTGCATGACATCAATTGCATTGCGTACCTCCAAGACTTCCCAATATGGTAGCTCCCAAAATATACTCATCTTCTTAAACATGGGTGCCATCCCATTACTATCATTTGGCACACCAACGCTACCTGGCCCCTTTCCAAAAACAACTTTTAGATCTTTTACCATAGCAAATACGTACTTTCCATCACGATGCATAGGCTTGGGACGACGATCTGCCTCCCCTTTGAAATGCTTGCCTTTCTTTCTTAGCGGATGATTGATTGGAAGCCATCGACGATGGCCCATGTACACAACCTTGCGACAATGTTTCAAATAAATGCTTTCAGTATCATTTAAACAATGCGTGCATGCCCTATATCCCTTGTTTGTTTGTCCTGATAGGTTACTAAGAGCCGGCCAGTCATTGACGGTTACAAATAGCAATGCTCGTAGGTCAAATTCCTCTTGTTTGTGCTCATCCCACATACGTACACCGTTTTCGCCCCACAGCTGTAAAAGTTCCTCAACCAATGGCCTGAGATACACGTCAATGTCGTTGCCCGGTTGCTTCAGGCCTTGTATGAGAACAGGCATCATCATGAATTTCCTCTTCATGCAGAGCCATGGAGGAAGATTGTACATACACAAAGTCACGGGCCAAGTGCTATGGCTACTGCTCATTTCACCAAAAGGATTCATGCCGTCCGTACTCAAAGCAAACCTTATGTTCCTTAGATCTTCTGCGAAGTCTTTGAATGTTCGGTCGATTTTTCTCCACTGAGACCCATCGGCAGGGTGCCTCAACTTTGAGTCTCGCTTGCGCTCTTCTTTGTGCCATCGCATCATCTGAGCATGCTCTTTGTTTCTGAAAAATGCCTCAAGCGTGGTATTATAGGGGAATACCACATGACCTTGGCAGGAACTCTCTTTTTGATAGGCTCTCCCTCTACATCACCAGGGTCGTCTTTTCTGATCTTGTACCGCAAGGCGCCGCAAACTGGACACGCGTCCATTTTCTCGTACTCGGGACCACGATACAGGATGCAGTCATTCGGACATGCGTGTATCTTCTGCACCTCCAACCCCAGCGGACAAACGAGCTTTTTTGCTTCGTATGTTGTCGAGGGCAATTCGTTGTCCCTAGGAAGCATCTTCTTCACGATTTTTAGTAACTCACCAAAGCCCTTGTCCGATACACCATTTTTGGCCTTCCATTGCAGCAAATCCAATGTGCTCCCGAGTTTTTTGAGTCCCTCTTCGCAACCCGGGTACAAAGGTTTGCGATGGTCCTCTAACATGCGCTGGAACTTCAACCTCTCCTTCTCAGTTTCGCTTGTGTCCTTTGCATTTTGCAACATCTGACCAAGATCATCTGCAGGCGCATCTTCTCCATCCTCTTCCTCAGCATCACCCATTGTAGTATCACCAAATACAGGGTATTCAGCAAATCCGAGAATGTTGTCATCAATCTCATCTTCACCGTCTTTCATTATAACACCTATTTCTCCGTGGCTGGTCCAACAACTGTAGCCAGGCATGAAACCGTGTCTAATCAAGTGGCTGTGAATGACCTTTCTTGAACTGTGCTCCTTCTGGTTCTTGCAGACCCCGCAGGGGCAACTCATGAAACCGTTTTTCTTGTTTTGCTCTGCCACATTTAGAAAATGATGCATGCCTTGAAAGAAGTCACCTGAACATCTGTCGGCGTTATACATCCATTGCCGGTCCATCTGCAAGTTTAGGCAATTTTTTATAAGTAGTACAAATAGTAAGTTTATTTTTGAAATAAAGAAAATTACCATCTAAGTATAAATATGATCTAAGTAATTAACTAAAGTAAAAATATGATCTAAGTACAAATAGTAAGTTGATTTAACTAAAGTATAAATATGATCTAAATAATTAACTAAAGTAAAAATATGAATTAACTAAAGAATAAATATGAATTAGGATAAATAACTAAAGTATCAATATGATTTAACTAAAGTATAAATATGAATTAACTAAAGTATAAATATGAATTAACTAAAGTATCAATATGAGTTAACTAAAGTATAAATATGAATTAACTAATTAACTAAAGTAAAAATATGAATTAACTAAAGAATAAATATGAATTAGGATAAATAACTAAAGTATCAATATGATTTAACTAAAGTATAAATATGAATTAACTAAAGTATAAATATGAATTAAAGTATAAATATGAATTAACTAAAGTATAAATATGAATTAACTAAAGTATAAATATGAACTAAGTAAAGTATAAATATGAATTAACTAAAGTATCAATATGAGTTAACTAAAGTATAAATATGAATTAACTAATTAGCTGAAGTAAAAATATGAATTAACTAAAGTATAAATATGAATTAGGATAAATAACTAAAGTATCAATATGATTTAACTAAAGTATAAATATGAACTAAGTAATTAACTAAAGTATAAATATGAATTAACTAAAGTATCAATATGATTTAACTAAAATATAAATATTAATTAACTAATTAACTAAGGTAAAGATATGAATTAACTAAAGTATAAATATAAATTAGGATAAATAACTAAAGTATCAATATGATTTAACTAAAGTATAAATATGAATTAACTAAAGTATCAACATGAATTAACTAAAGTATCAATATAAATTAACTAAAGTATCAATATAAATTAAAAACTAAATTGTGCTAAAAAAACAAAACTCCCTCATCTCTCCATTCCACTAAAACTCAAATTTCTCTATGTATAAAGGATAAAACAAGAAATACTAACTGTGAAAGATGAGAGGATGAAGATATGCTCCTTTTCGACCACTTGGAGGAGCTAAATCTTCAAAATCCGAGAAACAAAATGGGCATGACCTCCCCTACCTCCGGCCGGCGCCATGAACGAGCTCTGTGTTCATGGCTCGGCCGGGGCTGGGGAGGAAGAGGATATTTGTAGGGGAGCTTTTAGTCCCGGTTGGTGGCTCCAACCCGGACTAAAAGGTCCCCTTTAGTCCCGGCTGGAGCCACCAGCCGGGACTAGAGGGCGCGACCCCCTTTAGTCCCGGCTGGTGGCTCCAGCCAGGACTAAAAGCCCCCCTTTAGTCCCGGTTGGAGCCACCAACCGGGACTAAAAGCCCCCCAGGCCCCCCCTCCGGCCACACATTAGACCCGGGACTAAAGCTCCCTTTAGTCCCGGTGCCAAATATGGCCGGGACTAAAAGGGGGGACCGAAGGTGGTTTCTCTGCTAGTGCACAAAGTATCATTCCATTTTCCTATATATGATTCTGTATACATTGCACGCTTGTGTACATTCCTACATAAACAGAGAAGGATTTAATTGCCTTCAATGTATATTCCGTATACCTGCTATATCAGTGGTGTTATGCACTCTTGCAATATAATTTTTGGTTTGTTGCATCCAATATAACTCCCTTATATTATTAGATTCCATATGCAGATCAATGGAATGATCATTTCGACACACACACAAAAAAAAAACTGATTTGCTCCCAGCATTTTTAGGTACGTGTGCTACTTATGCCTCCATTATACATGTATTATATATCGGCTGTGTAGATAGATGGAATTGCATCTTGCACTCTTGGAGAATAATTTTTTGTTTGTTGGCTCCAATACAGCTTTCTTATAATATTATATTTGATCTGCATATTAATGAAATCATCCTTGGGGAAAAACTTTGTTACTCTGTTTATGCAATAGCCAATTCTGTCTCGATTTCGCTCACTTCAAGGTTCAAGAAGAGGTATGAAACTATTGCTACCCGTATCTCCCTTTTTTTTAGATAATTGGTATCTACTCAAGGGTCCCAGAATGGTTGGATATAATTTAATAGCTTTTGCTTCTAATCCCTGACTGTACTTGCCATTTTCTCTCAAAGAAACGAAGTTCTACAGTAATATGATTTGCCAAATGTATATGCACATTGGTATTTATACAATTTTATTTTAACTATTAGTTTAGGATACACTCCATGACCCTATATAATGTAGGTTCTTTTTTAAAAATTTAGTTGTTTCTATCTTGTTCGACTTTAATTTGACAGTCATGCCATGTGCATGGGGAGGATCATTTGCCAAGGAACTGTAAACGAACTTGCTGATACACCATTTATAATTTTTGATGAGTAGAAGCAGTTCTCAATTGTTCAAAGTGACTTTTTTTTTGCTGTTAGATCGCAAATGCTTACAAAACTTCAGTAGTGCATTAAACTGAAATCTCTACATTGAACTCTCATTCATTGATGTTATTTTTTGTCGGCCTTTTTCTTTTGAGACAGCTTATCAGCTGCTCTAAAGCTGACTAATAATGTTTACTATTTCCTCTCTAGCTACATATTTGTAGCCCTGCCAGGCAACAATTATTTTTTACCACATAAAGCTGACAAGCAAATTGTTGTGAAATTGACGAACTCGGACAATAGATACAACACCATATGTGTTAGAACTTAGAATGAGGTCATATTTTGAAGAATGGATGTCAAATTGGAAAATGCAGTAGCAACGTCATTGCGAACCAGCTATCCCATGCCATTTTGCCAGTGAGCGGCACTATCACAGTGAGATAAATTTTGGGTTAGTTTTCCCTGCTCTTGCTACTCATGCAGGAATGCTTCTGGATCTGGGGGTACCGTACCTTGGTGTCGGACAGGACTTCACTGATGAAGTAGACTGGGCGTTGTACCTTCTGGACCTTCCCGGGTTCGCTGCGCTCGACGACAAGGGCGGTGCTAACCACGTGGGTGGTTGCCGAGATGTAGAGCAGCATGGGCTCTCCTTCTGCCGGGGTGGTCAAGATCGGTGGACTTTTTAACGACGCCTTGAGCGAGTCGAGGGCTTCCTGAGCCTCGGCGCTCCAGGTGAAGTGGTCCGACTTCTTCAGCAGGCGGTACAAGGGCAGGCTCCGTTCCCCGAGCCGGGCGATGAAACGGCTGAGCGCGGCCAAGCATCCTGTGACGCGCTGGACCCCCTTCACGTTCTGGATAGGCCCCATGTCGGTGATGGCGGAGATCTTCTCGGAATTGGCCTCGATGCCTCATTCCGATACGACAAAGCCAAGGAGCATGCCTCTCGGGACCCCGAAAACGCATTTCTCGGGGTTGAGCTTTACCTTGTTCAGCCGGAGCTTTTCAAAGACTGCCGCGAGGTCTGGGACCAAGTCGCCGATGCGCTTGGACTTCACCACAATATCGTCTACGTACGCCTCGACCAGTCGGCCGATGAGGTTGCCAACGTGGCGCCCGCGTTTTTCAGCCCGAACGGCATAGACGAATAGCAGAAGGTGCCGAAAGGTGTGATGAAAGACGTAGCGAGCTGGTCGGCCAAGCTCATTGCGATCTGATTGTAACCGGAGTACGCATCAAGAAAGCACAGGGTTTCGCACACAGCGGTGGAGTCGACCACCTGATCTATGCGAGGAAGAGGGAAAGAGTCTTTTGGACATGCCTTATTAAGGCCGGTATAGTCAACGCACATCCTCCATTTCCCATTCTTCTTTTTTACAAGGACAGGGTTTGCTAACCACTCGGGGTGGTACACTTCCCTAATGAAGCCTGCGCTAAGGAGCTTTTTGAGCTCTTCGCCAATGGCTCTGCACTTGTCCTTGTCATATCGTCGAAACCTCTGTCTGACCGGTCGTGAGCCAGGCTTGATGTCTAGTTTGTGCTCGGCGACCTCCCTTGGAATCCCCGGCATGTCCGAGGGCTTCCATGCAAACACATCGTGGTTTGCTCGGAGGAAGTCGACGAGCGCGCTTTTCAATTTAGGATCGAGCGCCATCCCGACACGGAGGGTGCGACCATCGTCGGCCACGGCAACCTCCTTGACGTCCTTGGCCGGCTCAAAGGAGCACGCGGCACGCTTGGACGACTCGGGGATATCCAGGTCCCTGGGGGAAGGCTCAGCGGCGAGCTTCTCGGACCGGATGAGTGCCTCCGCGAACTGGAAGCACTCGGTATCGCATGCGTACGCGTGCTCAAATGAAGTCCCCACAGTGATGACGCCCTGGGGCCCGGGGATCTTCAACTTGAGATACGTATAGTTTGGGACGGCCATGAACTTGGCGTATGCCGGCCTCCCGAGGATGGCGTGATACGTCCCGGGAAATCCCACCACTTCGAAAGTGAGGGTCTCCCTCCGGAAGTTGCGCGGAGTCCCGAAAGTGACGGGGAGGTCGATCTGCCCGAGGGGCATTGCGTCCGCGCCTGGGACGACCCCATGGAAGGGCGCCATGGACGGGCGCAGCCGGGATCGTGGGATCCCCATCTCGTCCAACGTCTCGGCGTAGAGGATGTTGAGGCCGCTCCCTCCGTCCATCAGCACCTTGTGGACGCGCTTTGTTCCGAATAGAGGCACGACGACGAGTGGGTACCTTTCCGGTTGCGGGACATGGTCAGGGTGATCGGAGCGATCAAAAGTGATCGGGGCCTCCGACCACCTGAGGTAAGAGGGCACCACGGGCTCTACCTTGCAGACCTCTCTTTTGATCAGCTTCTCGTCGCGCCTTGACGGATAGGCCGCCGATCCCCCAACGATCATTAGGACTGCGCCGTCCTCCTTGGGGTATCCATCGTCATCATCGTTCAAGCCCCTGGCCTCGTCCTTGGCCATCTCGTGGGGTTTCTTCTTCAGAGTTCCGGCGAGGAAACTCTTCATGAGTTTGCAATCCTTCAAGGCGTGCTTGACGGGGCCCTCATGGTTGGTGCATGGTGCCTCGAGGAGCTTCTCGAAGTGATCCCTTGGCGCGTTCCCTTTGGGCTTGGTAGGCTTTCGCTCAGCTGCTGCCACCACGTTGGCATCGCGATGCCGCTTGTCCTTCTTCTTCTTCTTCTTGTCGGGCTGAGCGGAGGCGCCTTCGCCGGCGTCCCCCGACTGCTTGCCCTTGCCTTGAGAGCGATCGAGGGTTGCGGCGACAGCGTCTTCCCCGTCGGCGTAGTCGGTGGCGATGTCGAGGAGCTCCCGGATGGTTCGTGGCTTCTTGCGCCCTAGTTCGTGAATAAGGGTCGCGCAGGTGGTTCCGAACCGGAACGCCGAGACGACGTCGGTGTCGGCAGTGTTCGGCAGTTCGGTGCAGCGCTTGGAGAAACGCTTGATGTAGTCGCGCAGGCTTTCGTCCCTCCTTTGGAGGCAGTTGCGCAGATCCCAGGGGTTCCCAGGACGGGTGTAGGTCCCCTGGAAGTTGCCGATGAACGCATCGCGCAGCTGCGCCCAGCTGTCGATCCTGTCGTCGGGGAGGTGCTCCAACCATGTTCGCGTCGAGTCGGCGAGGCAGAGGGGGAGGCTCTTGATGATGAAGTAATCGTCCTGTGCTCCGCCCGCATGGCAGGCTAGCCGGTAGTCCTCCAGCCAGACGCTGGGGTTGGTATCCCCGTCGTACTTGGGCACCGTTGTAGGTGCCCGGAAGCGCGGAGGGACGCGGGCGCCGAGGACACGAGGTCCAAAGGCACGCGGCCCCCTGGGATCAGGAGACACACTCCTGCTCCGGTCCTCACCACTGTCGTAGCGGCCTCCGCGCCGTCTGCTGTAGGCTCGGCGCGGGCGGTGCTCTTGGTGCTCGTCTCGCCGTCGAGCGTCTCTGTCTGCCGAGGCCCCGTGATGATGTACCGACTGCTCCCGGGCATGCTCCCTTGGAACCCGCTGGCGTGACGCGGAGCTCTCCGCTTGCTGAACTGCTGCGGTCTCCAGGAGCGCACGGAGCTGTTGATGGAACCTTCGGTCTTCGGGGGCCGCCGGCTCGGGATGCTCGCGGAGTAGGACGGCAGCCGCCGCGAGGTTCTGGGACGCTCGCGTTGACGATGTGCTGTTGCACGTCCCGTGCACGCGCACACGCGGCCCCTCCGTCCGCGTTCCTTCCGAGCTCGTGGTGGAGTTGCCGACGCTCGGCCTCGAGTTGACGACGCGCCTCGTCGAGCTCCTGCAGCCTGACCCGCCGGGCATCGCCCACGGGGCCGTTCCGGGGCGGTGTTCGGCGAGGGTCGTCCCCGGTTGAGCTGCTAGCCGTTTGCACATCCCCGTCGGGGGTGTGGCACATGAAGCATTCCCGGGAGGGGTCGTAGGTCATCGGTGGAGTCTGCCTCGCCTGTGGGTCCAGGTTCTGCTTGTCCGTCGCGCCCTTGCCGGTAGGCGCGGTGCAGGGGTTGGACTCCGTCAGTGTCGGGGCGATCACCGGATCGCGTGACAGGCCCGGCTGCCCCTCCGGGTACATGGTGTTGTAGCAGTCGATGAACTCGTCCCAGGGGAGCTGCTCCTCCCCTCCAGCTTGGAGGGCGAGGTTGGTGATCATGTAGGAGATGTTGCGGAAACGCTCCTGGGTCGGGCTCCGCCCCAGAGCAACCGCCAAATCCTCACCAAGCAGGTCGAAGACGTAGGCGGTGGCACCTGCAGTGGTACGGAGAGGTTGTCGGACCCCTTGTCGTGGATCGTGTCGCGGTCGTCGTCGTGGGTAGGCTCGGGGCGCACGAAGGTGGCCCCGACGAGGGGCCCCTCCGACTTGCTGAAGACGAAGTCGAGGGAGCCGAAACGCAGGTGAGCGCCTGGCGCCAACGGGGCGCCGCCGCGGGCCATCCGGACCCTGGTGAAGTGATGCGACACGCAAAATGGCCCCTACCTGGCGCGCCAACTGTCGGGGTTCTCTACCGCCGGCAAGTGATATTTCTACGATCGCGTGTCAGGGCACCAGATGGTGGCTCAAGAGATACAGGAGATTATACTGGTTCGGGCCTCCGAAGAGTAACACCCTACGTCCAGTGAGAGGCAGTGTTCTCGAGTCCAAGTCTATGGTAGGGGATACAAACTAGTCGGGAGAGGGAAATGATCCCAGGTCCCTGTGCAGAGGTGTGGGTGTGTTGTTGTTCGGTTGATTGTTCGTGCGTCTGTTCGTCCCCCCCATCGGTCTCCCTTTGTCTCCTTTTATAGTCTCAAGGGGAAAAGAAAATGGGGAGGGGAAAAGAAAATGGGGGAGATAAAAAGAGAGAATTACAAGAGGAATTACTACGCCGAGGTCTTCAATTTCATCTTACGCCCCGAGCCGTACAGGGAGTAGGTGTTGACGGGGTGGGCGCTCCGTTTGACCCGGGATCGTACATACCCGGGTGGTCCGAGTAGCTTTCGGGTCATGGTTGACTCACACTGTGTCCTCTTGGACTCCAGGTGTCCTCCTCGGGCTCCAGGTGTCCCCTCCTGGGTGTGCATGTGTCCTTCCCCAGAACTGTAGTGTCCCTGTGCGGATGAGACGGGTGTTCCTGTGGCTGCCGTGGCGAAGGACAACGCCCATCCCATTCTGACATAGTTAGTACCAAGCAGGTACGGCCAGGGATGGGCAAAAGCGAGATGGAGCCGAGTGGTTCAATCGGGCGAATCGGAGACTCCTCGAAGGCGGAGACTTCCCGGGCGAATCGGAGAGTCCTCGGAGGCGGAGACTTCCCGGGCGAATCGGAGACTCCTCGGAGGCGGAGACTTCCCGGGCGAATCGGGGACTGCTTGGACATGGAAAACCTGCTTGATCTGGGTCTTCAGATTTTGTTTTTGATAGGTTGATTGGCGTCGTGTCGTAGATTAGGGGCCTGATTGGTCACCCCTAATCTAGACCCTCGTCACATTGCTCTTGCGAGCAACCAAGAGAAGAAGAAGAGCAAGAAGAAGGAGGAGAGCTCAAGTGAAGAAGAAGAAGAAGAAGAAGAAGAAGAAGAAGAAGAAGAAGAAGAAGCCTCCTCAAGTGATAGTGATGGTGAAGAGATGTCCCCGAGCTCCAAAGACAAGTCAAGAAGTTGATCAAGAGCATGGAGAAGATCAACTCGATGGGGTACATGGTCCACATCAAGGATGGGAAGCATCATCAACACATGATGATCAAGAAGATCAAGTATGAGAAGAAGAGGAAGGAGAAGAAGGAGAAGGAGCCCAAGCATAAAGCCTTCACCACATTCGGAGAATGGGTGAGTGATGACACACTCAACAACAAGAGCTCCTCTCCCTCATCACACTTATGCCTCATGGCCAAAGGTATGGAAAGCGATGTAAGTGGTGACTCCGATTTCGATTCTGATGATGAATCCCCCGCTAAGCTTCTCACCTTGATTCATCAACAACAAAAAGGCCTTAAGAAATTGACCAAAGATAATAAGGCTCTCAATGATCTTAATGCACTCCTTGCTTCAAATTTTGATAATTTATTAGGCAAATACCAATTGCTTAGCAAGGAGCTTGAGGAACTCAAAATTGAGAGCCTTAACAATCAATCTAAGGACTCTTTGTTAAACTTGGAGCAATCTATTTCTTATAATATTTCTATCTCCAAGGTTGATGCCTCTACTTCTTGCATTGATTTAATTGATGAATCTTGGTCACCCCCTTGCAATGAGAAATGCTTTGAGAAAATTGTTGTAGAGACTCTAGATGATCTCATTGCCAAGGAGAATGAAGAGCTCAAGCAAGAATTGGAGAGTCTTAGGCAAAGCTTGGCAAACTTGAAGGGCAAGAGCATTGGGAGCAATGTCCAACCTTCTCAAGATAACCGTGATAACATGGTGAACAAGCTTGAGAAGGGTGAAAACGTGACTTGCTTCAAGTGCTACAAGGAAGGCCACAAGTTCTATCAATGCCCACTTGTCAAGGGGACGCCCAAGAGTGAGAAGAAGAAGGCCAAAACCACCATCAAGAGCTCCCTCATCTACACCAATCCCAACCGCAAGAACAAGGTAAAAGCCAACACCTATGTCCTTAAAAAGAATGCTAATGGCAAGGTTGTTGCTAGTACGGTTGGGAAGCCCAAGATGAAGGAATGGGGATGGAACCGACCCATTTGGGTGCCCAAGGAAGTCATCACCAACATGAAGGGGCCCCAAAAGGTTTGGGTTCCAAAGGATACTTGAAGCCCAAGATTGGCTTCGGGGGATTTGGAGGCTTGGCTCACAAGAAGAGGAGAAAGATCAAATAAAGTAGCCAAGCTTGCAAGATTGGACTTCATTTGCCCAAATCCCCCACACTAAGGTAAATAAGGTATTGGTAATTCAATTCAAATTCTTTGCCTATTTACCTTGCTAGTTTTTGCATGTGCTACCTTTCTATATCCCTTGCATTCATGTGGTATCTATTGCAAATTCTAGTGTTACTATCATATGGTAAGTTGCTTGTGTCATGCACTCTAATCCATGAGCAACTTACATGGTTTGCAAAGTTTGTGTAGGTTCCCTACACTTAGTTACTTTCATGGTACATGAGCTTCACAAGGTATGATTTTGGTACCATGACCACAAGCTATAAGCTTATCTTCCCATTTGTTGTTCAAAACAATGTGCATACACTTGATAGTGATTCAAACACTAAATGCACACATTTAGGGGGAGCTTAGCTTATGGATTGTGATTTGGAGACTAACTTGTTTATCATGCTTATTCTTATTGTCTCCATATGCCATGCAATATCATACTTAGAGAATGTGCTTCACTCATAATGTGATCCTACAACTCTATGTGTATAATTATAGAAAATTTGTGCTTTCATGCATATTGAGCCTTGGCCTATCGAGTTTATGATCTCCATATCTAAGTTCATAGGCTATGTGCTCATACATTCCCTTTTGGTTAAGTATCACACTTATTTTCCCTTGTCATCTACTTTCAAGTGATACTTGACTAACTCCCTAGGCTACTAATTCCCTCTATGAGCTATGTTGTTTTTGATAGGTCCTTTTAGGTGATTTGATTCCAAAGGGGGAGAAGTTTGGATCAAAGCAAGCTTAAGAGTAAGTGACCAAATGAGATAGGGGGAGAAGCCATGAGAAAGGGGGAGGATACATGTAGGGGGAGAAGTCATGAAGGAGATGTTGGACTTAGGGGGAGGCCATACCCATTGTGATACTTCAAATTATATGGGGGAGATGGTCCCTAATCCAATGAAAAGAGTGATAATCATTCAAGCAAGTGTAAGAGCTCAAACTTGGTCAATTTTCGCATATTTCATACTTGCTTTGATTGTGTTGTCATCAATCACCAAAAAGGGAGAGATTGTAACAAAAATGGCCCTTGTGCCATTTATATTATGATTTTAGTGATTGAATGACAACATAGTCTTTGGGACTAATATGTTTGTTGAGTAATTTACATAGGAAATTACGTCCCAAGAATGATTCCAAAGCATAGCCAAAAACCAGAGATAGTCTTATTTTGAAGTATTTATGACATGGTATTGGCATATGAAATCATGGAAAGGGCTTGAGTTGATTGAATTGGAACAGCCCGCAGAGTTTGTACACGGCGTATGAAACGCCGAGGCACGGTGTACAATCAAGAAGCATACGGCATGTGCAGAAGAATCAAACAGAAAAGGAATATTCCACACGGCGTATGATCCGGCGGTGACGGCGTACAAGTTGGAAGCATACGGCGTTCAAAGGATCCCGAAGAAAGGCCACGGCGTATGATCCGGTGTTACTGTGCTGATACAGGGCGGATCATACGGCGTTCAAGGGTTGATCAAGCTCAAGACAGGATCCGCAAGATTCTACACGGCGTACTATACGCCGACCCCGGCGGAGTAACGACGTACAAGTTACTCAGTGGCGATGTCAAGTGAAGATTGGAGGAGAAGGCACGGCGTATGATACGGCGGCCACGGTGTACATGTTCAGAAGTATACGGCGTGTGCAAAGAGCCGTTGGAAAAGGTATTCAACCGTTGGAAAAGGCACATGGCGTATTATACGCCGATGGGGAAATTGCACATGGCGGAACATACGGCGTTCATGGTTTTTGTGCAGATTTTGGGTAACGGCTAGTTGAGCTCCTTGGGCTATAAATACCCACCCCATTCGGCCATTTGGAGTTGCTGGAGTCCAGAGAAGTTCATCTACTACCACAAGACATCCAAGCCACCATTTGTGCTACATAGATCATCCTAAGTGAGTAAGAGAGCTAGGATAGCCCTAGTGAGTGAGTTGCAAGGTGTTGTGCCTTGTGCTTTGGTTCTAGAGTGAACCAACACTTGTAATCTCGGTGTGCCGGCCCCTTGGAGTCTTGGTGACTCGCCGGCAAGTCTTCGACCCTCCGGCTTGGTGTGGAGAGGCGACGACGACTTTGTGCGGGGGAAGAGGAGACCCCTTCCTTGGTGGAGAAGCTCCGTAGTGGAGGCGGCATCAAGATCTCCGGAAGAGTAGGTTGATGAGAGCAAGGTCTTGGTGACTTGCTCATCATCCTTCTTGGGGAGCCTTTGTGGCGAGCTCAAGGCCTTGACCGGGAAGAAGACTTGGCGACCGGGAGCATATCCTTTGTGGAGCTCCAACATGGAGTAGGCGTAAGCCGAACCACGGGATAAATCTTCGTGTCAAGTTTGCATCCTTCTAACCCTTTAAGCTTCCACATTTCATACTTGCAATTTGTGTGCCTTTACCTTTCTAGAGTAGTATCTTGATAGGATTGGCTCTAGGTTGCAAAACTCTTTGGGTGGGTGCAAACACTAGAAGAAAACCTTAGTTGCACATCTAGATATCTTGTCTTAGTTTCATATTGTGCAATTAGAAGGCATGTGGTAGGTTAAGTTTTTAGAAAGCCTAATTCACCCCCTCCCCCTCTTAGGCTATCACGAGCATCGATTCCTTTCAAACTTTTTGAAACGGGTACACTTTCACCCCCGTCCTATGTGGCGTGCCACGTTGGCATGCGTCAGCAAAGCAGCTGCCATAAAGTTAGTAATTAGGCATAAATAAACTCTTCCAAATCTGATTTATTTCTTGTCTTCAGTGTATTATAAAAAAATATGGTTTAGCAGAATGCAAATATAAACAAAACTGTAAATCTTTAATTCATAGACAAAAAATGATCAATCACTTGCGTTTGCTAAACTAGTGCATTATTGTTCAATATAGCACGTGAATTAATATTGTATTCAATTTGGTAGCATGCCAAGGACCTTACATGTACTTTTGGATGACTTGGTATGCCACGCAGGCATGCCACATCACACAATAGATGAAATTGGGTCGAAGTGACAAGTTTGAAGACTAAATTGGTCTATTTGATTGTTGAGGGGCAATTTTGAGCCTGAAAGAAAGTTGAGGGATGAAAATGGCTATTTTGCCAAAGTTATACTACTGCAGAACCTGTCATCGGTACCGGTTCCAAACCGTCATTGTTACCGGTTTTGGAAATGAGACTAAAAGTCTCTGTGTTATTAACCCGGTACTAAAGGCGTCTTTCATAATGGGTGATAACACGACCCGATACCAATGGTATTTGAGTCAAAAAAATAATTTAGATCCCGGGGAGGCTCCGACATACGCGCACATCGCAAGTCATAAGTCACACGATTTTTCCACTAGTGTTACAAAGGAGAATAAAGAGCTAAATGGAACTTGAGAACTGAACTGAGATACAAAATAATGTCGAGTAAGCTTTTGATGCATGGTTGAATTGAGCGTTTATATTCTTCTCTTCATTCTTGAATATGAGCGCATGATACAGGCATACAGCAATATGTGATTGAGATTTCGAATAATGTGTTATGGTAGGTAAGCTTATGCAAACATGGTTGAAAATAAAATTGTATATGATGCTAATTGCTAAGAATGTTGGTAATGTTAGTCAACAATGTACTAGAATTTCAAGATATCGATTTTGGGGAAAGAAGATCCAATTTGGAACACAATGAAAGAAATACATGCTTATATAAATCATATGCTAAGACAAGGCAAACATTCTGGAATTACCATAAGCACCATTGTCTAGTTGATTGTTTTATGAAGTTCCAAATGATGTTGACATGCTGTAGTCGGCTGCTTTGAGAAAATAGGAGGGAGTAAATACTAGGACGTAATGTATTGCTTTCATTTTATCATATTCCAATTCACTAATCCAAACTTTTTCTGATAATATTGAATTATTTAATTAACACTTTTTCATAGGTCATTGAGGATTCAGACCATATATTTTGTTGGTGCATTGGCAGCTATTCCTATTAACTATGGATACTACGACATTGTTTTTGGTACGCATTTCTCTACCGTTACGGCTTCTTAACTGTGTATGTTGCATTATTAGTGCATGTACGTATTGGAGTGTGCACTTGGGTCTTTCCAGCTCTAGCTCAGTCCACAGTCCGTGTTTTCTGTTCCACAACGATATGTTTCACCGAAAATTGTTTTAAGATACTATATGATTGTTAGTTTTAGCACAGATCACTAGCAGTAGATCAAGACGGAAAACACTTTCTTGGTGATAAACAACATTGATTTGCATCTTGGGAAAACGGGAACAGAGCGAGCGAGGGAGAGGAACGGATCATAGCTAGGGTCTTTGCTGGTTCGTCGATGTCGTCTGCGCACATGCAGCGTTGGTTGGAGAAGAGGGATGGCGCAGTGGCGAGATCTGGTCGACTTCCCGTCGCTGGCAACCCACCCTCTCGATCGGTCTAGGGTCTGGAGGTGGTGAGTCTGGCGGCTGCAGTCGAACGTCGTGAATCTGGGTGTTTTTGTTTAGGGTGAATCTGGTGGATGGCTAATGGTGAGGCAGGGAAGCGGGGCTTGCAAGGTTTATTGGGCTGATTTCATGATCTGGCCCATACTGTTCTAATGTACTTTCATTTTATTTTAGTATAATTTCATGATAATTAATATAAATTTCATTTATTTTATGTATCTCATAATATCTAGCTACACATAAGTATATTATAGTGTTGCATTGTATCCACATACCAAGTAGTATCCACCCGTAGCAACACACTTTTTTGTCTAACCTGACATGTTGATCCCACCTGTTCCATTGAACTCTAACCACGGCTCCAACTCTCGACATTGGTTTTCGCATCAAGTTAGAGTTATAGCTGAACTTTTCTATTTTATAGATACCCTTATAATCTTTAGCTATTTATTATATATTTATATCTTCATCTTATCTCTTTCTAAAGCGAGGAATATTTCAGCGCTCCGTTATATACGTCTCCCGCTCGGATTAGCCATGTTTCATCTCTCTCGATATGCTTTCATCTCACAATTGAGAAAGGAGCGACCAGACACTTCACCATACCCGGCCCTCTACACGCGTGCATAGCTCTCGAACACACCCTCTCCACTGACAACTGCAGCTGATCACGCACGCTCGCAGTTAATCAGTTGTAGCTAGGGCTGAACAAAATGCTTGTGACTCGTTAGCTCGCTCGATTCACAACTGGCTCAGCTCGGCTCGACTTGGAGAAATTTATTAACGAGCCGAGCTAGGATTTTTGCTCGTTAGTTTTACGAGCTGGCTCGAGACGGCTCGCGAGCAGCTCACGAGCCAGACAAGCCGATGACCAAACTAGCACGGTAGACTGGTTTTGCACGGTGCTGGACAACTCACAACTCGAAGCCCACGAGCGGCCCAACATGATGCCTCCAAGTTGGCAACCTTAGTCCCTAGCAACTCAGTTGTTCCTGTCCATTCGCTTGTGGCTATTCTTCACCTCTCCCACGGCGCGCCGCCGGCCCAGCGCCCGTCGTCGCCACTCGCCAGCGCCCCATCCGTCACGTGCCACTAGTAGAGAAACCACCTTTGGTTCGGGGCCTTTAGTCCCGGTATCAATTGGGCCCGAGACTAGGAGCATTAGTCTCGGGTCCAATTGGGGGGCTTGGGGTGGCTTTAGTCCCGGTTGGTGGCTCCAACCGGGACAAAAGGGAGGCTCCAGCCGGAACTAAAGAGGGGCGAGTCCTCTAATCCTGGCTGGTGGCTCCAGCCGGGACTAAAGGGGACATTTTAGTCCGGATTGGAGCCACCAATCTGGACTAAAAGGTCCCCTACAAATATCGTCTTCCTCCCGCGGCCTGGCCGAGCCATGAACAGAGCTCGTTCATGGCGCCGGCCGAAGCTAGGAGAGGTCTGCTTTTTTTATTGGCATGTCTAAAGAAACTAAGAAGAAAGTGTTGTCAGACTATGACCGCTCTATTAAGAAATCGTATGAGAAGAATAAAAGGGAGGAGAAGGAGCAACGGAAGCAACAGAGCCAAGAGACTACCGAGACCCAAAAGAGCGTCAAGCAACAAAGGAAGGGAAAGGTTATTGCTCAGCTCAGTGAGCAGGAGAAGCAAACAATTGATCCACTCATAGTGAATGATGGACTTGGACTGGTCGATGTGCTTGAGTTTTGCAAAGGGGCAGGATTGACGCCCTCGCAAATGCTGAATGAGAATGAGACCCCAAAGGCTATACCAAGGTGACCATTTCAGTTTGGCTTACCTCTAGTTGATCCCGATACGTACGGCACGCTGTCAACAAAAATGTACAGCTTATATGAATGGTACCTTAAGGCGTCGGCCGAAGGGCAGAGAATGGTGGGATTGAAGATTAGAGATGATGATTTTTTTCGTGGCGATAATGTTATGTATCTGGAATTCTCAGAAATATACCAGATATACCATAGGAATGCCCTCGACGTGTCTCTTCTCAGCTGCTGGGTGCTGTAAGTGCTTCATTTATTTCTATATTTAACATCTTCTATATATTGTAAACTATATTATTAAATATTTCTTTCTTTTAAATTGTATCCTGTAGAATGGAGATTGAAGTATGCATGAAAAACTCATATTTCCACTTGGGCTTCATCGACCCAAAAATTGTAAACCAGTATATGTTAGAAAATCATTATGAAGACACAATGAACAACATTGACAAATTCTTACGTGTACAATATTACAAGATAATGATTCTATTTCCTTACAACTTTGGGTGAGTACTTTTACTGTCTTGTGCATCTTTTAGTTTTCTTCCTAACATAATTTTTATTTCAATTGACGTGACCCTTGATACAAAACATGCATGTAAATAGGTTCCATTGGATATTATTTGTTATACAACCGGACATAAGCTTGTTGACCGTCATGGACTTATTGAGGGGACCACGAGATACGTACCAACCAATGATTGACCTCCTTCAAAAGTAAATTCTGTCCTCGCACTATTATTCCTCTTTAGATCAGCCGAGAATTCCATTTATTTCATATGGTGTGCGTAGGTGTTCGAAAAAGTTTCATGCAGAGCACAAAGGTCCATTCAAGGAACAACTTGGTATCAAGGGAGACTTTCCGGTAAATACTACTATACACAGACACACATCTCGTTTTGTTTGTTTCATTATCGTGAATATGCATGTAATGACTTGACCATTTCTCCTATAAAGTGTTATAGGCAGAATGAAGGCACTAATTTATGTGGATATTATGTCTGTGAGTTCATGCACACTCTTGTAGGGCATAGGACGATCTGCACTAATTGGGAACTGAGGTATGTTCCATTTCCACCGATATCAATATGTATGTATGTATGCATGTGAGTCATAATAATATTATTTATATTTTTCTATTAACCACATCCTCAGATGATGTATATAAAAGATGAGATCTTACCGATCCAAAGAGTCGCGGCGATTCAAGAGGCACTCCGCGGATTTATAATCGATGAGGTCATGAGCAAGACAGGGGCGTTCTGGTGGAATGGACACGAGGTCGATAGAAGGAGCAAATATTAAGCATTTTGTAAATATACATATATATGCTCCTTTGAAATCTTGATGTAAATATTAATATTTGTCTTTCAAAACTTGTTGTAATTAAATATATATGTAAGTTTAATATTATTAGCGTATACCTTAATATTAGCATTAATAGTTTAATGCATTATATTAGTGACATATAACTAATACGTATATGGACATATACATATATTATTATACAGGTATAATACGTATCTCTGTATAAAAGAAACCAGAAAAGAAAAAAAAAGAAAAAAAGAAAAAAGAAAAATGGCCCTTTAGTCCAAGGTGGTAACACCAACCGGGACTAGAGGGGCTCCGCCCTGCGCGCCGCGTGGAGCTCCTTTAGTCCCGGTTGATGTTACCACTCTAAAGGTCCTTTTAGTCCCGAGTAAATGCCCGGGACGGCGTCGTAGTCCCAGTTGCGGAACCGGGACTAAACGCGGTTCCGCACAGGGACTAAAGGTCATTTCTCTACTAGTGTGCTCACGCTTGCGCCAAGCTAGATCCAGCACCAACCCCTCTCCGGCGGTGCATCTTTGCCTTTGCTTGCTACCTCTGAATCGAGGAGCAACCTAGGAGGAGAACCCTGCTGTCCTTGTTGGCATTGATGGGGCTGGGCAAGGGCAAAGGATGTGGCTGGCTGCAATCGAGCTCCATTAGTATCGGGTACTCCTTGTGCTGCCAATTGCGATTGTGAGTCTATGGGAAAATCGAATTGGTGTCTGAGAAATCTGCCTTGAATCTTGTTGTTTCTTGCTTCTTGCGGTCTTGCTTATCCTGTGAGTGTGTGAATGAGTTGTGATTTTTTTATCACGAATGGTGACTGGTTCTGAAAACCGATTTAGGTGTAGCTCTATTTTTTGGATCCTTTTGTGGCATTCTGATTTGCATCGTTGTTACGGTGGTACTACAGATTCACTCAGTATCACGATAATAGTTTGAGATACACGTGAGGACCTCGTCGGCACGATCGACCGTCACGCTCGCCGCCGCCGCCGCCGCCAGGTTCCAGCCCACGTTCTCTTTCCTGTTCCTCTCCTCTTGACTCTTACATGCCGTGCGAGATCAGCAAACCCATTCATGGGCCTAGTGCTTAATCGACAACCCACTCAGGTCTACTAACTTTGGTACTGGGCTTCTGGATACATACCAGCCTCCGGCCCATTTGATCAGCTGAGCTCGCCTCCTTCTTGAAAGTGCATCTAGGCCTCCCATGTGTTTTGGTGATAATGACAATTAGAATTTGGGATTTGATGCTTGTATTGAGGTATTTGCAGGAATAAAAGAAAAGAAAGAGTTATGGATATCAATGGATGACCCCCAATTGCTTATGTATGGTGGATAAGCTCATTAAGGATTTAAATTTATTTTTGGTTTGAATTTGAGTATACGAAATCACCGTACTATCAAGGGGGACGTGCTTGATGGATCAAAAGTGCCAAAAATGCTTTATTGAGATGCTAATCACCCAAGAGAGAAATCTAACTTCAGTTTTTCAGGTGCTGCACAGCAGCTGGTCGGAAATTCCGACTATGTCGAAAGTTCCGGCCAGCCCGGAAATATCCGGTGCTGTATCTCCGGCAGCCTCTGTGAGGGCTCGGAAATTTCGGTGCATAGTGTTGAAAGTTCCGGCGGGTCTGTTCTTCGTGCTAATTCTTAGAGTTTAGGCCGGTCCGGAAATATCCGGTGCAGAATCTCCGGTGGGCTCAGTGAGGATCCGGAAAATCCGGTGGGTGGTGCTGGAAGTTCCGGTGGGGCTGTTCGTCATGCTGTTTCTTAGTTCAGAACAGTGCCTTGTCGGAAGTTCCGACACTATGTCGGAAGTTCTGGCAAGTGACCTGGCAGTGCATAACGGCTAGTTTTTAGGGGTTAAGTATGTATACCCCCTCAGCCCCCCTCCATTCATTGCTGCTGACCTAACACGAAACAAAGCCCCTCTTAAGCATTCAATCCACTCTTCCAGCTCCCTCTAGAGCCAATCCTTGCAAAGATTTGAGTAGGGCTTTGGGTGTGAGTGATTCTTGAGGTGTGAGATCAAAGACTTGAGTGAGTTCATCCCTTGTTCATCTCAAGAAGCACTTGAAGCAAGCTTTGATTCTTCGACTCGCGTTTGTTACTCTTGGAGCTGAGCTCCTAGACGGTTAGGCATCACCGGCAACTCCCAAACTTGGTGTGGTTGGGTGCCGGACGTTTGTAATCTTCATCCCTTGGTGGGAACAATAGTAAGAATTTCAATTCGGCCTTTGTGGTTGATTGAAGGAGGCAAGGGGTTAGAGTTGACCTGGCTCTACGTGAGCACCTCAACGGAGACGTAGCTCCTAAGTGGAGTGAACTTCGGTGAACAAATTTTTGTCTCTTGTTCTTGTTGTTGTTCTTCATATTCATATTGTTCTTGAGCTTAAATTCATCCGATCTATCTTGTTATAAGTTTTCGCTGCAAGAGATCGTAGTTTTAAGCTTCCTTACACTTGTGGTGAACTTTCTATTCATATAGAATCTGTAGATACTTATCAGTTTTTGAATCTCGAATTCGTTAATCTCCAGGTGCCGGAAGTTCTGCCCTTGTGCCGGAAGATCCGGATATCCGGAACTTCCGACACAGCGCCAGAACATCCGGTCCATCTGATATTTAATTGTCAAGTTTGCAGAAATTTTTATACAGGCCTATTCACCCCCTCTAGGCCTAGTGTCGGTCCTTTCAATTGGTATCAGAGCCTAATCTCTTGATTTAGGCTTAACCGCTAAGGGAAAGCACTATGGCCGATAAAGAGGATGAAGTGGTTGTCACCGGTGCTTCCGCCAATGTCTCTAATGCTTCCGCTACCACCGCCCAACTTATGAAAGGCGGCCGATACAAGTCATCCCCCAATTCCATATGACTCAAGCTCAAGTGATGATGATTTTGATGTGAGTGATGTTGAGGGTGACTTCAATGATGAAGAGAAGAAAAAGAAAAGAAAGGAGAAGCTAAAGAAGAAGATTCAAGAGAAAGCCAAGAAGAAGGCTCAAAAGCTTCTCAAAGAAAAGATTAAAGAAAAAAGGGAGAAGAATACTATTACCGGGCTTCATGCGGTGTCTCATTCATATGGGGCTTCTCTACAAACTACTCCTAACCCTTCCTCATTTTCATTTTCTCCGGTTCCAATGGGCAAAGCCCCTCACTTTGATGGGAGTGACTATGCCCGTTGGAGTGATGATATGAAAATGCATCTTTATGGTCTTAATCCCGCTCTTTGGACCGTTGTGGTTGTAGGTGTGAAACAACATGATGAAGATGAACCTATCACTCCGGAGCTAGAGCATGACATGTTTCGGAATGCTCAAGCCGTCCGGGTTATTAGAAGCTCCCTTTGCACCTATGAGTACAACAAGGTTAGAGGGATTGAGAGTGCAAAGGAAATTTGGGATATACTTCAATTGTCTCATGAAGGCTCCGATGAAGTCAAGGAAGGGAAGATGGATCTACTCCAAGGGGAATTGGAGTCATTTGTCATGAAGAAAGATGAAACTCTCCGACAAATGTATGATAGGCTCAAGTTACTTGTGACCGATATTAGATCTCTTGGAAGCAAGGATTGGGATGATAGCAAGATCACAAAGAAGATGCTTAGAGCTTATGCTCCCAAGAACCGGACTTTGGCAACTATCATTAGAGGGAAGGAAAACTACAAGAAGATGAAGCCTATCCAACTACTCAATGAGTTAGAATATCATGAGATGAATGACTTGGATATCACCAAGTCAATTGGGCAAGATGAGGTCAAGGCCATTGCTCTCAATGCCGAACCTAGCAAGAAGGTTGAATCAATTGAGAAACCATCAAGATCAAAGAAGAAGATTGATTCAAGCGAAGATGAGAGCACCAATGAAGAAACGTCCATGATGGTCAAGAACTTCAAAAGGTTCATGAAGAGAAGAAGTGACAAGAAAAAGAACAACTCAAGAAGATGCTATGCTTGCAAGAGAGTTGGTCACTTCATTGCCGAGTGTCCGGACAAGAAAGATGATGATGATGAGGATAACAAGGAAGAGAAGAAGTCCAAGGACAAAGAGAAGAGGTACAAGGAGAAGAGCAAGGAGTACAAGAAGAAGAATGGTCATGCTCATGTTGGTGAAGGATGGGATTCTAGTGATGAGTCCGATGATGAAGGTGTGGCATCCATTGCCATGCATGAAGCTTCACCAACACCAAGGCTCTTCAACAACCTCTCCGATGATGAAGATGATTACCCCATGTGCTTCATGGCCAAGGGGACTAAGGTATCAAACTATTCCAATCCTCCATCATCTGCTACCTCCACATCTAGTAATGTAGAAAATGACTTAGATGAGGAAGAAGAAGCTGAACACAAAGCTAACATGATAAAAGAGTTTGGCAAAAAGGGTTATAAATAAATTAAAAAGCTTACGGAGAAATTGGAGAAAAAAAGAGGCACTCAGAGAACAAGAAGAATTGCTCATCCTTGAGAAGGAGAGAAACCTTGTTCTAGAAGAGTCTCTAGTTGAGGAAAAGGTAAAGGTTGAAAAGTTGCAATGGACTTGTCTCTTGCCAATGATTCATATGAGAGGATGTCAAAGGAACATGCTTTGGCAAATGATGCTCTAGCTAACCTAAAGAATGTGCATAGCGAGCTTCAAGAAAGGCATTCACGCCTAGAAGATACATACAAAGAACTTGAAGTTAGCTTTGGTACTCTTTGGGAAAGCACCAAAACTAATTCCAAAACTACTCTTGACTCCAATGTCTCCACTAGCAAAGGTTGCTCAAGATATTATAATATTGATATCGATGCTTGTGCCACTAACCTTTCTAAGCTAGAAAAGTCAATCAAGGACAAGGATGCTCAAATCCATATGTTGAACATGTATATTGGAAACTCAAAGGTAAGAGTGAGTTTGATACTCACCCAGCTTACAAAGCCGCAAGGTATCCCACCATTCGTGATGGACTTGGCCACACAAGAGGAAACAAGACAAATGGTGAAGAGATTGTGAATGGCAAGTCACGTCCATTGTGGAAGAAGGGTGCCAACCTTGGTGAGTTGATGGACATGGCTCATGGTGTCACCAAGAAGAATGTTGCACAAGGTAAGGCCATGGTTGAGAGCTCAAACAAGGTAAACATCAAGAGCTCAACCAAGATTAATGCAAGCAACAAGAATGTGACACATTCTCCTTCTCCCAACTACACCATTGACTACACGGTTGTATTCCAAAATGGCAAGATGGTGGTCAAGTATATTGGTGCTCACACTAGGAAGATGATGAGGAGTGTGTGGATACCTAAGATTGCTTACTCTAACCTTCAAGGACCCAAACAAGTTTGGGTACCTAAAGCTTGAGCTTAACTTGTTTTGTAGGCATATTCCTCCGGTGGGACTTCATGGTTGCTTGTTAGTGGATGTTCAAATCATATGACCGGAGAGAAGAATATGTTCTCATCATTAGAAGAATATGATACACCTATTGAGAAGATCACATTTGGTGACAATAATCATGGTGATTTGGTAGGTCAAGGTAAAATTGCTATCTCAAATGATTCATCACTTTCAAATGTTTATTTAGTTGATTCTTTGGGATACAATTTGTTGTCGGTATCACAACTTTGTGAGATGGGCTACAATTGTCTCTTTACTAATGAGGGTGTGTCCATTTTGAGAAGGGAGGATTCCTCTATTGCTTTTACGGGTCAACTTAAGGGAAAGCTTTATCTAGTTGATTTCACAACTACTAAAGTGGAACCGAAGACTTGCTTAGTGGCAAAATCTATCCTGGGTTGGCTTTGGCATCGCCGACTAGCTCATGTTGGCATAAGGAACTTGGCCAAACTTCAAAAGAATGAACACATCCTAGGACGAACAAATGTTGTCTTTGAGAAAGATAGGTTATGTAGTGCATGTCAAGCCGGAAAGCAAGTTGATGCTCCACATCCAACCAAGAACATATTATCTAGCTCAAGACTTTTGAAGCTTCTTCATATGAATTTATTTGGACCCATTGCTTACATTAGCATCGGGGGCAACAAATATGGTCTTGTCATTGTGGACGATTTCTCTCGGTTTACTTGGGTATTCTTTTTGAAAGAGAAGAGTGAAGCTCAAGGAATTATCAAGAATTTTATTAGAAGGGCTCAAAATGAGTTTGAATTGAAGGTCAAGCGCATGAGAAGTGACAATGGTTCGGAGTTTAGGAATACCGGTGTTAAGGAATTTCTTGATGAAGAAGGCATCTTGCATGAGCTCTCCGCTCCCTATACACCTCAACAAAATGGCATTGTTGAGAGGAAGAATAGGACATTGATTGAAATGGCAAGAACCATGCTTGATGAGTACAACACTCCGGATATCTTTTGGGCCGAAGCAATCAACACCGCATGCCATGCCACCAACTGGCTTTATCTCCAAAAGTACTTGAACAAGACTCCTTATGAGATAATCACCGGTAACAAGCCTAAGGTGCATTACTTTAGAGTTTTTGGTTGCAAATGTTACATTCTTAACAAAAAAAGCCAAAAGTTCTAAGTTTGCACCTAAGGTTGATGAAGGTTTTCTACTTGGTTATGGTACTAACGAACACGCCTACCGTGTCTTCAACAAAACCACCGGTTGTGTTGAGGTCACAGTGGATGTGAAATTTGATGAATCAAACGGCTCTCAAGTAGAGCAAGTTGAAAATGACCTTGTAGATGAAGAAGAGCCTCCAAGTGAATCCATCTTGAATATGGGATTAGGTGACGTAAGGCCGTGGGAGACTCTCACGAAGGATCAAGTGCAAGCTCAAACTCCGGATGTTGGTACTAGTGATCCATCTTCTTCAAAATGAGTTGAACCATCAACTTCTTCTCATGATCAAGATCAAGGTCATGGTGACGATCATGGTCATGGCATTGATCAAGGGGAGGTCAAGATGAAGCAACTCATGACATTGCTCCTCAAGCTAATGAAAAAAATGAAGATGGGCCTATTCAAAGGCAATCTCAAGTATCTCATCCTAGAGTTCATCAAAGTGTTCAACGGGATCATCCTGTGGACAATATTCTTGGGAGCATCCGAAGAGGGGTAACTACTCATTCTCGTTTAGCAAATTTTTGTGCAAGTTACTCATGTGTTTCCTCTTTGGAACCTCTCAAGGTTGAAGAAGCACTTGATGATGCGGATTGGGTAATGGCAATGCAAGAAGAATTGAATAACTTCACAAGAAATGAAGTTTGGGAATTGGTGAAGAGACCCAAGCAAAATGTGATTGGCACCAAGTGGGTATTCCGCAACAAACAAGATGAACATGGTGTTGTCACAAGAAACAAGGCAAGATTGGTTGCTCAAGGGTTCACTCAAATTGAAGGTTTGGATTTTGGTGAAACTTATGACACCCCTGGTGTCACTAGTGTAATTAAGATCCTTAATGAACTTAATTAAAACCATCATGGCATGCATCATTTTGTAATCATGTTGATTGTGCATAATTGTGTGTATGTGTTGACTTAGTCAACTAGAATAATTAAAATAGTCAAAATACAAAAATTATATCAAAATGTCACAAATAATGTCCACTACATGTTTATGAACTCAAATGAGTATAGAAAGTTCAAACAAAAATTTGAAATTCGATTTTGAACCCTTTTGACCGTCATTTCATGTGTTGCGAGTTTTACTTTTTACCCTTCTCGAGAGGCTAATATCTTTAGATTTTGCCTAAACACTTGAAATGCCACCAATACAAAAGTTGGAGTACAAAGTACCCTCTTTACAATGTTGGTGATGTGGATCAAGGAAAACTTGGTTTGGTCATTCAAAATCTTGGCCAAAATCAGGTAAAACCTGAGTTTTCAGCACTTAGAAATTTCACATTCGTCAGTTTTGACCGAATTTGGCCGGTTTTCCCCACGATTTATCTCCCAAACCATTGATCAAACACTATAACTCCCTTTGTAGAAGTTGTAGCCTGATGTACCTTCTCTAACTTTTGTATTGGATGAATCAAATTTTTATATGCGAAAAGTGGAGTTTAAGTCAGTTGAAGTTGGGCCCGTGAGCTTAAACTGAACTCGGAAAATTTGCTGAAATTCGAGTTTTTGGCTGAACTTTAGGGCCTTGCAACTTTCAAATCATTGATCAAATGATATAACTTCCTTTCTAAGTTTTGTAGCCTGATCTATCCTCTACAACTTTTATATTGGCTTCTTCCTGAGTTTATACATGAAATTTTGATAAAAATCGACGAGAACTTGGGACGCTTGGGCTGTGACTGAACTGAACCGAGTTCAGTTCGGTCAGCACCGGCCAGAGGCCGACCTCGGCGGCCTCGACGCCGTCGATGCTACAAGCTGCCCCTCCAGCTGTCCCGACACGCGTCCTCGAGTCCTTGCGCTGCTTGTGCCAAGCCAGGGGGCCGTGCTTTGCTGTCTGGCCACGTCTGAGGGCCAGAACGGCCGAGATGCCACCTCATCGGACATTTACGAGCTCAGTCATTCCACCACCAAATTCATCGGATATACTCGACCATTGTGCAATTAACCCTGCCCAGAGCCTTATCACCTCGCCCTCTCCGCCCTCGACCACTCCGCTCTCTCCGCCATAGCTCCGGCTCAGAGAATTTGGAGAAAATCCGGCCGCCGTTGCTTAGCTCGGTCCGAGCTCCACCATTTCCGTGGACGTAACTCCCCGCTCATCCTCCACCCAAACCAAGCATCAAAACGCCTTCCCCATGATTCCCTGAACCTCGCCGCTTTTCCCCACGTCCTTTCCCTCCAGTCGAGCAGGTCCACTGCCGTCACCGCCGGCCAAGGGGCTGCACGCGTGGGCGGGCCA